>CAUYQV010041521.1:0-72301 GCA_963574575.1 Galagoides demidoff
CCCGGCCGTTTTTTGGTTTCAGCCATCATTGTTGTTTGGCGGGCCCGGGCTGGGGATTCGAACCGGCCACCTTAGGTGTATGTGGCTGGCGCCTTAGCCGATTGAGCCACAGGCGCTGAGCCAATAGTTTTGAATTATGAAGAACTCTTAGAAATCCACAAGAAGATGTAATACAGTTAAAACATGGTCAGACAGGTCGCACACAAGAAAGAGAAATGCAAATGGCCAAAAAAAAAAAAAAAAAACCAAAACCATAAAAAACATTTTACCTCCCTTACAAACAAATGAAATCCCAGTTAAAATAAAAATGAAAATACCTTTAACCTATAGAATTGAAGGAATTTAGTAAGACTGGTAATAACTTGTTGATGAGGGTGTTGTATAATAGATACTTTAATACATTTTAAAGGGAATGCAAATTAATTCAAACTTTCTGGAGGGCAATTTGGCAAACTGATGTAGCATTTTTAAGTGTTCATACTTGGATTTTAATGCTCACATCTAAGAATTTACCCCAAGGAAATAGCAGGACAAACGCACAGAAATGCTCTGCTGCAAGAACGTTCACTCGTGTGTCACATACCGTAACAAAACGTTGGCAAACCTAAATGCTTGTCAAAGGGGAAGAGAGAACTAGGCAGTAACTTAAAAAGATGCACAGAGGTGTCTTCAATATACTACGTCAAGCAAAAAATACATAATAGTATATACAATACCATCAGATAGGCATGAGTTTTCTGTCTTAAAATATCTGAACATCAAATTTTAGTAACTATTATCTCTGGGTGTTCTGAATAATATTACTTTACTTTGTTATTTATGCCTATTTGCATTTTCTGATTATTCCAAATTAATGAACATTTATTATTTTTAGCAAGAGAAATAATAAAACCACAACCCTCCTTCCAAGACTCATGAATGATTCTCAGAGATGAAAAGAAAACAATTGTAAATGAGTGATGCAAGTATTTCCAGGCCGTGGTTTTTGTTACCATAGCAAAGTGAACATGGAGTAACATTTGAGACTAAACATCTGCATCTGTCAAGTGTCTCGGCAAGATTTGCTTCCCTGCTGCGGAAGGAAAGCTGGATTTTCCAGAGACCCCCCCACAAAGTCGCCATTCACCAGGTGGGTTCCAGCAATAAGATCCGTCCTGGGGGCGGTGCCCATGCTCAGTGGGTAGGACGTCAGCCACATGCACCGGGGCTGGTGGGTTCAGACCCCGCCATGCCTGCTAGACAACAATGACCATAACAACAACAATAAAAGAACAGCTGGGCATTGTGGCAGGCGCCTATAGTCCCAGCTACTTGGGAGGCTCAGGCAAGAGAATCACTTAAGCCTCGAGTTGGAGGTTGCTGTGAGCTGTGAAACTCTGGTATTCTACTGAGGGTGACATAGTGAGACTCTGTCTTAGAAATAAAAAATCCATCCATTCTCCCCATTTCCCTTAGAGAACAGACGTCTGAGGGAGAAGCCCCTGCTGACTACCTCACTCTCCCTGTCCACCCACCCTCGGTCTCATTCTCTCCCTTTCTCCCTTCACTTTTCTCTCTTTCTTCTGTTTCCCATTTTCTTCTCCCTCCTCTGTCCCCATTTTCCCATCAGATGTTACTTGAGAGCTTTCCAGGTGCCAACTGTTGTGCTGGGCCCTCGTCAGCCTCAGGAGCTTGGGGACAGATGACGACTTTGCAAGGTAAAATGGTCCAAGGATTTGCAGATTTACTTAATACTGAAATACTGGGATTGATACTGTTATTATAGTGTAAAATAGTTGGAATTTATAAAATTTAGCATATCAGTAAAACAACATGTGCTGTATTTTTCAAAAGCACACGCAGTGCAGGTCTCAAGCCTGCATCAACACACTAAGTAAACGTGTGCTTTATAAAGGCCCAGGCATCCACGCACAGCATGAGGCTATTCCGAACTAGCAAAGGGGCACTCACGTTTTAAAAAGCACCCATAGAGTGAAAATTTAATTAAATCTGAAAAAAAATCATTGAAATACCAGAGTAGTGACATTATTGGATTTCTGCAACTTTTAAAAGCAGTGTGCTCCAGCCGCATTACTGTTGAGTTGTCCGTGTATTTTTATGCAAAATTTTCTAGCTGTTGAAAATATTTGCTCCAACTCTGGGCCAACAAGTGAACCGTGAGGAGTCTGTACAGATTATATTATTTCCCTCCCCTTATTCACCCTCAAATTCTGTAATTTCTTACTTTATCCCTGAGGATTTGCCGGGATTCTCAGGAGTTGTGTAGTGTGTGTTGTGGGGGGGGGGGGCAGGTGTAGTTATGGTAAGTGAGTAGACGAGTGTGCGTCGAGGGTCAGTGTGTGTCTGCGTGTGGGGTGGGTATTGAGTGTGTGTATGCGTGTAATGTGTCCAGCTCCTGCTGCTGTGTATGTGCTGTGTGTGGAGGGCTCTTCAGACGTGTGTGTGTGCCGTGTGTGGAGGGCTCTGCAGATGTGTGTGTGTGTGTGTGTGTGTGCTGTGTGTGGAGGGCTCTGCAGACATGTGTATGTGCTGTGTGTGGAGGGCTCTGCAGACGTGTGTGTGTGCGCGCTGTGTGTTGAGGGCTGTGCAGACGTGTGTATGTGCCGTGTGTGGAGGGCTGTGCAGACGTGTGTATGTGCCGTGTGTGGAGGGCTGTGCAGACGTGTGTGTGCCGTGTGTCGAGGGCTCTGTAGACGTGTGTGTGTGCTGTGTGTGGAGGGCTCTGCAGACGTGTGTGTGTGTGTGTGTGTTGAGGGTTCTGCAGACGTGTGTGTGCTGTGTGTGGAGGGCTCTGCAGACGTGTGTCTGTGCTGTGTGTGGAGGGCTCTGCAGACGTGTGTGTGTGCCGTGTGTGGAGGGCTCTGCAGACGTGTGTATGTGCCGTGTGTGGAGGGCTCTGCAGATGTGTGTGCTGTGTGTGGAGGGCTCTGCAGACGTGTGTGTGTGCTGTGTGTGGAGGGCTCTGCAGACGTGTGTGTGTGTGTGTGCCGTGTATGGAGGGCTCTGCAGATGTGTGTGTGTGCTGTGTGTCAAGGGCTCTGCAGACGTGTGTGTGCGCCATGTGTGGAGGGCTCTGCAGATGTGTTTGTATGTGGCATGTGTGGTCAGTGGGTGTGGATACCTACACCTGGTCTATGCACACAGGGGAGGCCTGTGTGTGTGGTGTGAGGGCATCTTGGGTGGAAAGCTGGCAGAGTGGCCAAGTTCTCCAGTCCTGTACTTTGACTCTGAATATGGTTATCTCTCCACCTAATCTAGGCTGTGATTAGAAGGCTGACTTAGGTGTTTACACAAGCAGGGACAAACTGCTGTGAGACCAGTAGTCCTAGTTTGTAAGGCCGGGACTGACAGAGAGTGTCCCCCTCCAAGCCTTTCCCACAGCTGCAGAAGAGGGCTAGACATGCCTGCCCAGAACGAGGCCTGCAGGAGAGTCCAGCAGCCGAAGGGACACCCTCGAGCCAGGGTTGTAAGGTGCCTGAGAGACGACTATCCCAACAGTGCTTGTTGACCTGAGTACTTTAATTTTAACAGATGGTAAAATCAATTTTCTTGATTTCAAAGAGATTTTTTTGAGAAACAAAACAACAGAATAGAATAAGATAAGATAGGATGAAAAGAGTATACATTGTAACAGGAAGAATAAATATAAATTCTTGAAACATGTTTCCAGTGTGTGTTTGTGTGTGTGTAGGCTGGGTTATGACCCCTGATGAATTTGTTACCATTGGTTGTGGTCACTCTATACTTTCATTTCACAGGGAGAAGACGGAGGGTACCTGAGGTGAAGCCATCTGCCTTCAAAGGTCATAGTGAATTAGTGACAGCAACAGTCTTTCCATTACACACATATGCTAAGAGCCAACAGTGAGTCATCAGAAAAGACCAGAATCATGACTTTGGTCTCCCATTAGTGGAAAGTAGCACTTTAAGTCTTTTTTTTTTTTTTTATATTATTGCTTCTCAAAATATTCAAACTCCTAAAATTTCCAAAGGAGAGAATTGAAACGAGTTGACTGATGTTGAAGTTCTCCTTCAACTTAGAAAATTCTAGAGTTCTATGACATTGAGGAGGTCAGAGAGACCGAGAATGTCAGTGACTCAGGTGAAGTCTGTGAGGAAAACCATTTTAACCTAAACACAGTGACATGAGTCCAAGGCTCCCGCTGTCACTGCTAGACCCTGGCACATCACTGGGCTTCCACCCGCTGTTATAACGGTCTCCTGAGGTCTCAGCTAGTTTGTGGGAGTCCATTGGGATCGGGTGTGGCATGCTTGGGAAGGCACAAGAGCGACCTCCCACAGTGCTCGGTCTGGTCTCTCCATCCCATCTCGGAGCCAGTCTCTGCAGGCCCAGGTATGGACACCTAAGACCAACCAGGGCACCCTTCATTACCTACAAGGTGACTCAATGTGCTTCTGACTCAGTGAGACTTACACTGTCAACTATTACATCCTTACGGGTCTTTCAGGTTATAAATATCAGTGATAGGCTACTCCAAGGAACTTTAAACAAAAACAAAACTTGGGCTGGGTGGAACATTTGTCCGGACTTTGTCAGCCACTGGCCTGCCCACATAATGACCCGATAGCCAGAACTATCCTGCCCAACTCCCCAGTGTGCACCTTGACTCCTGACCCATCACTCTGGGTGTAGACACACTGGCCTTCTCCGAGGCCTTCGGAACCCCATCACTCTGGGTGCAGGCACGCTGGCCTTCCCTGAAGACTTCAGGATCCCATCTCTCTGGGTGCAGGCACACTGGCCTTCCCTGAAGACTTCAGAACCCCATCACCCTGGGTGCAGGCACTCTGCCTTCTCCGAGGCCTTCAGATGTTACATTCTTCCTTTTTGCCTTTGCGCATGCTGTTCCCTCCCCAGAGAGCCCCTCCCTCCTCCGTTTCTCTTCAAGTACACCTACTCATCCATCCTTCAGACTTCAGGTCAGTTGTGACTTCTCAGAGGCCACGTTCCAGGCCCTGTAGGAAGCTTCCAGATTTCCCTGCCTTCCAGGGGTTCAGTTACAAATTTTACATTCATTTGTGAATTGCTTGATTTATGTCTATCTCTTTCACAGACAATAAGCTTCACAGGGCAGGGAGACTTTCTGTCTTTACCTCCTACTGTGCCTCCTAACACCACATAATTAAGTGCTCAAAAACAGTTTGCTGGATACATTAATAATCTGTGGGTTTGCAACTCATTCCTGTCCATTCCTAAGGAAGTGCTGTGTGGGTGCTCACACAACAGGTGCTGAATGAATGAGGCAGTTCTTGAGCAACCTGTCTAAATGTCCTAAATGTGACCAAGGATGATTTTCCAGAAAAGTTTGGCCTCAACCTAAACCTCTTTGTTCAGGAAGATTCTGTAGTAACAATTAGTAGATTCTGCGTTTTTCTGAATAACCAGATGCTGCAGGTTCCTCCAGCTGCCCTTTGACCCCTGAGTAGCAAAAGAGAGAGGGCAGGGGAGAGGCCTCTTCCCCCATTTCCTTTCTCCCTTTATTTCTCATTCATTGTATGGAGTGGAGATTGAGAACCAGCTGGCCCTGGTCTAACAGGCACCAGCCTGTTACCTGGATTTATTGAGTATCTATGAAGGACGAAGTTGTTGGCATCTGCCTGTAAAAATCTGACAAAGAACATCTGTGTGGCACATCCCACAACACCTCAGCTTATGTTATCTGATTTTAACCCCCCAGTACTATTGTGAGAAGACAGAATTTTCCAAATTCCACACACAGTGAAACTCAAAGATTTTAAGTTACTTGTCCAAGGACACACAGAAAGCATTTTTAAGATCAGGACACAACCCAGCTCTTCTAATATAATATTGTATTAACACATAACATCCCATCGGTACCCAGGGTTGACAGGCTTCGTAAGACGTCATAAGGACTCCTTCCCTTGTATGGTATTTCTTATTCTACCAAATATGCTACTTTGATTCATGCGATACTCACGCTAACTTCCTGAGGTCAATGGGGCAAGTATTCATCCTATTTTTACAGATAGCTAAGCAAACCTCCATTGGCTAAGTGACACTTGGGAATTGGGAGAATGGCTTGAGACCAATTTCAGTTCTTTGCTACCCATGCGGCTCCTTGTGAGAGACAAGGTAACAGTTCCCCAGTGATGTCCCAATCCCCTAAACGTCTGACTATGTTAATTATGTGGCAAAGCAGACTTTCCTTGCAGATGTGATTAACGGAAGCACTCTGAGAGCCTGGATTACCCATTGGGTTCAATGACATCACAAGTCTTCTTAAAGAGGGAGGCAGGTGAGTCAAGGTCAGAGAGCGTGCTATGAAGCTGGAAGCAAGCGTCATGCTCATACTTAGGGTTAGGGTTAGAGAAAGGCCTGAGGATGCCGTGCTGCCAGAGAATGCAGGTGGGGAAGGTGAGGAAACAGATGCTTCCTGGCAGTCTCGAGAAGGATCCAAGCCACCGACATCTCAGTGCTGGGATCGCTGACTTCCAGAGTATAAGATGATAAGTATGTGTTTAAGCTACTAAGGTGCCGTCATTCATTACAACAGCAACAACAGGAGACTAATATGCTCCTCTAAATGGTGACTGATTAGCTTCAGCAGGTAAGGAGCAAACCAGAAGACTTCTGGTGTCTCCAGGCCCTCAGGGCTGGGGGGAGTGCCAGGGTAGGTCAGGGGCAGACCCGGGCTAGGAGAGGTTCGTGGGCTGTGAGTCTGCACTGCTTCACCTGGAGCTGTGGGCCCTGCTGTTCTCACTTCCTTCCTGTGGCCTCCCAGGGCATAGTGAATACGCCACAGACTCCCGGATACAGCTGCCCTCTGACCCCCTCTCCCTCCCACACCCTCTGCAGATGGCACCTGCCTTTCTCCTGCTGCGGGTCTCACAGGAACCTCACCTCCTCAGAGAGCATCTACAAGATTGCCCCTCCACACTGCCCCTCCAGATTGCCCCTCCAGACTGCCCCTCCAGACTGCCCCTCCAGACTGTCCCTCCAGAGACTGCCCTCCAGACTGCCCTCCAGACTGCCCCTCCAGACTGTCCCTCCAGACTGCCCTCTAGACTGCCCCTCCAGACTGCCCCTCCAGACTGCCCTCTAGACTGTCCCTCCACACTGCCCCTCCAGACTGCCCCTCCAGACTGCCCTCTAGACTGCCCCTCCAGACTGTCCCTCCAGACTGCCCCCAGCCATTCTCCTGCCCCTCCACACTGCCCCCAGCCATTCTCATCTCCAACACCTACTTTGATTTTCCTTCTAACACCTGTCACCACCCAAGACCATATTGCTTCCTCCCTCCGTCTGTGGTCTCACTAAATTGCACACCCCACGGGAACCCCCGGCTCCCAGCTCTTCCTTCCCGAGGGCTCTTGGATATGTATGTGCAGGACCATGGACATACTGGGGGCAGCCTTACAACAGGGGTACCAGGCTTCCCCCAGCAGAATCTCTAGCTCCTCAAGAGGGGAGGGTTTCTCTTAGTCCTCGAATGTCGAGAACCCTCAGATTCTCTTCGTTGCAGGCTTCCTGGTGGGTTTCAGACACAAACCCGGGTTCAGCCCTTGCCTGGCTCTCAGAGCTGAGCCGGGGCCAGCTGTGCGCCTGGTGAATGTATAGAGATTTCCACACAGCACCAACATCAGACATGGCCACTTTGTGACCACAATGGAGAGAAAGAGAAGCCAGACCACTCCATCACCAAGCCTGGACCCAGACAAAAACAAGAACATTGCCTAAACCTCAAAAATGACCAATGATGCCCCATTCCTGCCTCATACGAGCAACTTCTACTTCCTTACTCATTCTGCGTCTTTTATCCTGTCTTCTAAGAAATATTAAGACATATAGTCAGAGTTACTTCTGCATCTGGATAACACCAATTCAGAGTACTGCCCACTTCTCTGAACCCTCCCCAGTGTCACCTGACCCAACCCCACATCCTGTGTAAATCCTTGATCAATCCACTTCCTGAAGTGCCCCAGGGCTCATAGCAGCTAGTCAAGAAGCTCCACATTGTGCTACTCAGGTGACCCAGATGGTCTCTGGTTGGGGAACATTGGCACAGTGGACCATCTCAGAGGGAGAAATGCTAAGTGTGTCCTCTGGTCAGCGAGGCCGCCCTGAACTTCTCTGCCAGGAAAGCAGTGGTGCTGGGTGCCCATTGAGTCGTGTAACCCAGCCTGCACTAGACAGGGGCTGTCGGGCTGCTGCTGGGGCCACTTCCTTACAGGCTGGGCCAGGAAGCGGCCCAGCCAGTGCAGCTGTGGCCTGCCTGGCTGGCCTCAGGGACACCTCTGCCTAAGACAAGCTGCTCTGTGCCCTCAGTCTGTCTAAGTCACAGGTTCAAAAGCCCCCTCCCATGTCCACTCTCATACATGGTGCCCATGTCCCAAGCTGCTTTTATATATAGATATCTTTTTATTTTATTATTTTTTTCTTCTTTTATTTCAAATTAATATGAGGGTGCAAATTTTTAGGTTCATTGTTCTCACTTCCAAAGTAAAGTTCAAGTTGTAGAAGAACCCTTCACCCAGGGAGTGTGCTGAACACCCTCCCATTGGCCGGCCCTCCTCCCGCCAATTGTCCACCCCTACCCCCCCTTGCTAAACTATATTTGTGTCTTATCGTTCTTGTGGGAGTGTAATTGTTCATTGGTTTCATATTATTATTGAGTATGTTGAATATTTTATTTCCATTCTTGAGATACTTTACTAAGAAGAATGTGTTCAACTCCATCCAGGTTCACGCAAAAGATGTAAAGTCTCCATCTTTTCTTATGGCTGAATAGTATTCCATAGTATATATACGCCACAGTTTGTTAATCCATTTATGGGTTGATGGGCACTAGGGTTGCTTACACTACTTGGCAATTATGAATTGAGCTGCAAATGTTTTTGTGGTAAAATGATTTTTTTTTTTCTGGGATTGCAGGATCAAACAGAAGGTCAACTTTTAGGTCTTTGAGGATTCTCCAGACTTCTTTCCATAGAGGTTGCAAGCTGCTATATTTCACTTCAGGCCCTTCCTCCTGCCTAGATAGAGGCCCCTCTTGCTGGCCCCTCCACCTCACGTCCTCAGTCTGTACCCCTACTGCAGGCCTGGGCACCTGCGCCCCCTGGCCTCTGACCTCTGGCCTCTGCACATCCTTCCTTTTCCCAAAGCTCTGCTTGCCAATTAACTCACATTTTCCCCAAGTCTCCCGGCTTGGGCCTCTTGGCTGCCCAGGCTTACAGTAGCTGCTCTCAGCGTTTACCAGGGAGCTCCGGGGACAACAGCTGACTGGCTGGTGTACGGGGTTTGGCTGTGGGCAGAGTGGGGCTCATGTTAGTCTCCTCAGCTATCGCCTCCACTCCTCTAGGACAGAGTGTGCATTTTTTTTTTCTGTAAATAAAGTTTTATTTTATTATTATTTTTTAATTTTTACATATACTTGTAATTATTAGGTTTCTACTTTTTGCCTTCACAGAATTAAAAAGGCTTAAAATTTACCAACAATAACAGGGCTCAGCTCACTCTAGTCAGAGTGGGAGTTGATCTCTGATGTGTCCTTCAACCTTGTCTCTGATGATCCTATGGCACAAGGTCAAAGTTACATCAAACTTTTTTGATGACCCTATGGCACAAGGTCAAAGTTATATCAAACATTTTTTTTTTTTAAGAAAAAGGTGGTCTGCCACCTTAAATAGAACAAGATTAATCTAAATATACCTATGTGGGTAAAAGTCCAAGAATGTTAAGTTGAAAAAAGTGACGTTCTCAAAATAAGTATACACACCATGAGCTCATTTTTATACTCCTATATGTCTACGTGATTCTTTGTAAAGAAAGAGTTAAAAGGATATTTACCAAACTGTTCTGTAGTGGGAGTTAAGAGGACTTTCAATATTTGACCTTCTTAAATTTTTTTTTTGACTTTTCTAAATTGTTTCAATTATTCACTAAGTTATATTTGTTATTTTTATAATCAGTAAAAAATAATGTTTTTAAAAAAACAGAGATTTGCGATTGCTACTCCTGCTCACGTCTCTTTGAGTTATATGTTTGATGTTTCCTATAAAAAATACACACAATTTGGCTTCACCATTTAAAACATCCTACTTCATTAAATGAGGCTGTATGTGTGTCTTCATTTAATTTTTTGTGTGTCATTTTCAGTTTATTATTTTCTCTCCTTTAATGTCTCCAAGCACTTCAGATTTCTCATGAGCTTTGTACTGATGCTGGCCTGGGGATTTCTGAGAAGCAGGGTCATTCTGCGTCCCTTGCAAGGTTCCACAGGGAAATGGCTGAGGACTGGTTGTTCATGGCATTCATTCCACATACATTATTAAGTGCTACTGAACACCAGGCTGTGAGCTTGAAGCCAGAGCCAAGCAGAGGACCAAAAGGGGATTACAATTTTAAAGAAACACTGGGGCCATCTGGGTGCTCATCAGCCCCAGGCTTGTCCCGGCAGGCAGCTAGGGCGGTAAGAATTGGGGTGAAGGAGTCAGACTGCTTGAGTTTAGATCACAGACCCACTACTGGCCTCAGGGGCTTATGCTGGTAGGGACTGGGTTGGAAGCTAGAAATAACACAGGCTCAGATGGGAGAGTTTGTTTTTCTTTTATAAACAAATGGGTCTGGAGGTGGGCAGTTAAGTCACGGTCACCAGGGACCCAGGCTCCCTCTGTCCTTCCCTGTTCCTCCCCCCCCAACTCCCTGCCCCAGGGTTAGCCTAGAGCTTCCTTTCTTAGGGTCACAAGTAGGTGCTGGAGCCTCAGCCATCTGTCTGCATGTCAGGGAAGACGTAGGAGGAAGAGGAAAAGAAAGAGCAAGATAAACGCCCTGTGAGCAGGAAATACCCTTTTAAGAAGCTTCTCTGGCAGTGGAACCCCGTGCCCTTTGCTTCCACATCCCGGGTCGTCACTGACTTAGAGGGAGACTGGAAAGTTCACACTTCCAGCAGGCCACATGCCTCACTGAGTAAGGTCTGGGTGCTCTTCATAAATAAGGACAAGGCTGTCCCTGCCCTGGGTTGATAATATCACCCTGGGCACCAAGTACTAAGGCTTTAAATAAAACAATACTTGCAAAGCTCTCAAACATTGCCTCTTGAAGCCTTCCTCGGGTAAAATTTGTCATTTTTTGCTCAGGGATCTAATAACACATTTCTCACACCAAATCCTAACAAGTGGTTGGTGTTTATCATTATTTTACCTGACTGTCACCACCACTGGATTTTGAGGACAAGGGTGAGAACTTATTCACCTTTGTACCAGCAGTACCAGCATGCTGTGGATTCTCAATTTTTTTTCTGAGTGAGTGAATTTCTCTCTCCTCCTTTCTTTACTTTCTGAACCATTTTACTTCTAAATCCAAATACCCTCAGGCCTTTGAAAAGTCACCTGCAGGATTGAAACAGAATGAAAAGAGCAGATGAGACAGGTCTCAAATATCTGCTTTGTCCCTTCTCTGCTGTGTGACATTTGAAAAATTGCTCAGCCTCTCTGAACTTTAGTTTCTTTCTCTGGGAAGCATAAATAATAGCAATGACCATCTGTGCATGAGGTAAGGATTAAATGAGTGTGTTCAGCACGAACCTGGCATGGACCAGTGCTCCATAGATCCTCAATCTCATTTTAGTTAGCATCCTTAATCTCATTTTCTTGTGATAGTTCCCCTCCTACTCTAATAGAGCTCAGGCAAGTTAAAAATAGCTCATATTTTTGAGTTTCTTACTATTGTGCCAGGTCCTCTTTTTCATTTAGTCTTCCTGGTAATGCTGAGGTAGGTACTACCTACCAGTCAGCCCATTCTACAGATGGGGATACTGAGGCTGAGGAGATCACCCTGCTGGAGGAGAGAGACCGAGCTACAGTTGTCTGGGCACAAAGCTGTGCTTCTATTGCACCACACTGCTTTCCACATTGCACTTGGCAACTGTTAAATTCAGCACATCCCCCACCACATCCCTCACTGCCTAGTCACTGACACTTCTTTCTCTGGGTGTCTCAGAGCCACATCACTTGAGGGACAGGCCAGGAAGATGCCAGTTCCGCGTGCCCACAGGGATGGTTTTCTGAGCCTAAAAGTCCCCACACACTGAAGCTACTCACCTCCCAGAGAACATCATGCAAATCTGAGTTTCAGTCTGAGGACAGCTGAGACCTCAGAACCAGGTGTCATTATAAGTCAGAGGCAGCCCTAACTTACGAGAAGCCAACCTCTGAAAAATGTAAACTTATAAAAAAAAAAAACAAAACAATGTGTGTGTGGGGAGGATGTTGTATATTACATAAAGATAATTCCCATCATGAGGTGGGCTGCCCCAGGCAGATAATCCCTGTCATGAGGTGGGCTGCCCCAGGCTGCCTTTATTTAGTAATCTGCCCTTGTGCACTTACACTGATTTAATTTTTGAAAATTTCACTTATATAGAAATTTTATAGGGACACATCTATAAAGCTGAGTAAGATACACCCATAACATTTCGTGATCTTCACAGTGCAGGAAAATTGCTGCTAAGCCTGAGCTGACCCCTGAGCTGACCCTTCCTTTGTGTTTTTCTCTTCCGAATATTCCTCTGCGGAGGAACAACTTTTTGAATCCTTTTATCACAGGAAGATCACTGAAAAGCATTTCAATTATCAGCACTGAAAGACGTTAATTTTAGCTTGCTGGGAACTTCCACCAACCACTACCATCCCATTGGGTGCTGGAAAAGTACAAACAAAGTTTCTTTTCCTAGTATTTTAAAATTTACAGAGATCTGGGAATCGGCAGTGAAGGGTCTGGCCATCAGCCAGGGGCAGAATGCTAATGACATCATGGAACTCAGAGGCCAGTGAAGGAAAAGACCGTTTAGGGAGTTGGCCTCTGGGCAAGGCTGGCTGTGGCTGCCTCTGAGCCCATCGTCCCAGTGGATTAATGAGGTGCCTTTCTGACCTGGCTGCCAGTGGTGGGGAGTAAAACCACTGGCAAACAAGGGCAGAAGGCAAGAGGGAGGAGAGAAGGCTGGACGAGAGTCTGTAAAACCTTGGAGAGAAAAGGGAAACCTATACTTTCATTACATTTTGCAGAAATTTAAAACCATCCTTAATATGAAACAGCATCGATAGGATGCCAGGGACTAGAAGCTACTCAAATACCAGTGGCCTGAACTGGAAAAGAGCGAGGAACCCAAGCAATTTTAAGTTTCCATGAGTGGCCTTCTAGAGGAGGCTGAAGCTTGCTGAAGTTTACATTTTAGGAAGACCTGGCTGGTGAAGCCTGTCCTGGCTCATGCTTCTGAGCTGAGCTCTTGTTCATTGCTGGGAAAGGTTGATGTTTCCTTCTAAAGCAATAAAATGCTGAGAAGGGACGAGGACTGCTCAGAAATACCCTGCAAGCTCTTTTATACAATCCTGCACCTACCTGCCCTTTAATCAGGGCCTGACTAGAAGGCCAGACAAGGGTACAGGGGGTCAGGGTGAGAAGGCACTGGCTTTCAGGGTCCTGTGTGTGCAGGGCTGACACTCGGGGAGAGTGCACACCTGCCAGGCCTCACGCCTTCCCTGCCCTGCCTTGCGACTCCCCTCCCCGTAACCCTCCAATTCTAAGTCAATTGATTGGGGATGGGGTATGGACAACTTTTAAAGCTCCTCATATGATGGAGTGTCACTGTTTTAAATGAACAAGGGTTGGTAGTAAATTGAAAGAATCCAACTGAAAGCCAAGAATTAACCTTAACTTTATCTTTTCTAATATCTTAAGTGGGGGGTTCTTATCAAATGTTCATTTTGGTTCAGTCTGTTCACTGGAAGCCACAGTCTTGTACAGGGTTGCCAGATAAAATACAGGACACCCAGTTGAAATGAATTTCAGACAAACAACTCCGAGTTTTTCAGACTTATCTGAAATTGAATTTAACCAGGCTTCCTGCATCTTTGTTTTCTAAATCTGGCCACCCCGGCCTGCAGGACGTGTCAAAGCTGTGGACCCAGCCATGGAGGGCAGCGTTTCCCAGCTTGCATTGCGGAGCTACAGCTGCAGTATGTACTATGTACTGTGCATGTCATACTGTGAAAAAGATTTCATCACCAAAGGTCTGGCAAACACTGGGTAACAAGTTTTTTGACTGCAAAACTTGGAGTCTTTCAGGTACGAAAATGCAGCGATGCCTCAAGTTGGAGATCTGTGGAGTTTGCAGACTTACATAAGATTCATCTTGTAGGACGAATGTTCCCGCAAAATTGCTGCAGAAAACACTACTGGGAAAGGAGGGTGCTACTGACAGGTTTTAAACAGGCAGGGGACAAGATGAGACCAGCAATTGCAGCAGAAAGACCAATTTGAGATGGACAAGACAAGCACAGAGGCCAGACAGAGGCCATGATACTGTGAGAGGGCTGCGCAGCTTACACAACAGAAATGTGTTGTCTCACAGTTCTGGAGGGGCCAGTGGGGGTGTCTTTATTCTGAGACCTCTTTCCTAGGTTTGCACATGGCTGTCTCCTCTGTGTCTCTCCTCCATGGGTATCTGTGTCCTAATCTCATCTTCTTGTGAGGATATCACTCATGCCAGATTAAAGCCCAGCTACATGACCTGGTTTGACCTTAAGGACTCCTTAGAGGCTTTATCTCCAAATATAGTTATATTCGGAGGAGTGGAAGGTTGTCAAGGGGATATTATTCAGCCCATAACTGGCTATTACAATAATCCTATTGAAAGATGATGAGGTTGTGAATTAAGGCACTGGGAACTGGGAGAAAGGATTAATTCCTAGAAATATTAAAGAGCCAGAACTGGAAGGACAGGGAATTGATTAGACACGGTGAACGAGCAAAAGCAAAGCAGAGTTCCCAGCATGGAGTAGCACTCAGATTCTAATTTCCATCTCTTTACTGAGTCTAGAATAGAATCTTCTGTGTAACACAAGCTCATACTCATAATGCAGCATTGGGTTGAATTCATTGGGGGGATAGAAGCACGGACAACACAGTTATTAAATGTTTCCTGTGTATTTCCCAATATGTCCACCAGTCTTCATACTGGGGTAACTGACTCATTACTTTACACACTGGGAAAGAGATAATGGCCATTTACAGGAAAGTGTGGCTTCCCTGTGCCAGATTCATTTTGCTCCAGTTGGTGGAGATTTGGTGGTTTCCAAGGAGCAAAAAGTGAGGAGTCTCTGATCTGGAAGAGTCTCTAATCTGGCTTGGGCAGATCTGGCTCCCTGGGGTTGTGGGAGTGGGCCTCAGGCACTTCAGACACCTGGAGGATCAGCCCCAGCCCCGGTCTTCACTTTAAGAATGTTTAGCCAGAGTAGTCCACAGTTTTTAGAGATGGAAGTCCTCATCAAATTTTCCAAGTATTAAAAATCACTTGGTGGGTTTAGACAAATGAAAATGGCCATATGACATTTTGAGGAGTAGCCTTCAGTTCTGCAGAATCTAGAAAGCAATTAAATACACCAGAAGAAACTTTTGGGGTTGCTGGAGTGGATACTAAAGCTCCCCAGTCACCCCAAGCGCCAGCCTCAGGGCTCTCTGGCTTCTTTTCGCCTGGGCACCGAGGACATCCCCAGCGGGATGGCCGCAGTAGGAAGGGGGCATTTCAGTAACACCCTGAAAATCTCCCCAAACTGTCACAAGTCAGGGCCCATCTTTGCTGAAGTGGGCAGAATTCTTGTTGATACAAGTGTTCTTCCAGTTGAAAGCAATAAATTCCTTTTGGTTTAACTAAAAAACTAGTTGGGAAAACTTGGATTGTTTTTTCTTTTGTCTCCTAAGGGTTGATGCATTGCTCAGCTTTTGGCTTCTTCAACAGTTAAATAAGGATGTTGGCTACAGTGCAGCCACTGCCTGTGATCTTGTCTCTTTCCTACACTGCAGACCCTGCCTGTGATCTCTGTCTCTGCTACACTTCAGCCACCGCCTGTGATCTCTGTCTCTTTGGAGTCTTCAATCTTCCGTGGCTTCTCCCTTTCAGCCCACACTAGAAATCTACCTGTTTCAAAGATTTACCCTTGACCAGGCATCTCCTATCGCTTAATATTCTGCCATGTTGTAGAGCTAGAGTCTTGCCCTGAACTTCCTATTCAAATAATCACTCCTAGAAAGGCAGGAAGGAATTCCTCTGGGATGCTCCCGTGGCACCCACACACACCTCAATTATGGTTCTGGTCTGACAGACAGAGCCGCTACCCAAGTTGGACCTAGTCTTAAAAATTACCTCCTGCATATGCAATGCTTGAAAAGCTACTGATATGCTCTAGAGTTGACATCTTTTCTCCTGGTATCTAATTTAAATTCATCCCACAACAGCTTCAGAGCATTTCATACTCCACTTACAGTACACTGTTTGCAAAAAGTATCTAAAAGCATTCCCTTCCTTGTAACCACATCCCTTTGCAATGTGGCTTTCTAGCTCCTCTCATCAAAGCTATTTCTCCATCCCTGAAATGTGGGCTCACCATGAGATCTGCCTTCATCAATAAATCATAGCAGAAGTGATGCTGTGCCGGGCCTAGGCTAGGCCTTAAGAGACCTTGTGAGTTTCTGTTCTCTACCTTAGAACTCTACCCAGCTACCTACCATGTGAACAAGCTTAAGCCAGCCTCCGAGATGGTGAAGACCATGTGTCCAAGTCAACCAGAACATTGGTCACCTCAGCCAATAGCCAGTTAATCCCCAGAAGCGGGGCTCCTTAGCTGACCTGTAGCTAGCTGACCACGGATGCACGAAGCCATGTTGTATCCATGCAGTTGGATCCATGCAGTTGATCCACTTTGAGTCACTGACTTGCAGAATTATGACTAAATAAATGGTCACTCTTTTAATACACTAAGTCTGGGAGTTGTTTGTTCTGTAACAATAATTAACATGCCATCTAAAAATGTTTAGAAGCTTGAAGAAACATGGCTTCTCAAATTTATGCTTTGATACTACAACTAAATTTATAGTAATAAGAGATAAAAGAGAAAATAATGAGTGCACAGCCGGCTCATGGATACGTATCTCCACAAGCCAGAAGCCTGCCATGCTCCAGGACTGAAGGCAGAGAGGAGTCAGTGGAGGCTCAGACTCTAAGGAAAGGGAGTCAAAGACCCCCCACCGAGGCAGCATATGGAAGCCAACTTCCTGCTTGAAGCCAAAAGTGCGTGGGAGTGGATAACATTCCTACTTCTGTCAGCTCGTGCGTGAAAGGAGACTTAAAATAATTGTCAAGTAATTATCCCTCCAACCAGGCCTTCTCCCTTACCACTCTACTGATTTTGCTAGAACCAAAGGTCAGTATTTATTCTGCCTTTCACCAAGCAGAATGTATGGAGTTGATCTTTTCAGACGTCCTTCTCTTCTGTGTGAAGACGGAACACTTTCCAGTCCCTCCCCCCTCTTCAGCCCGTTCTCAGTTTCCTTTCTAATGGTTCTTCCTCTCCTCCCCAAACCCTCAATAGTGGGAAACACTTGGATGCCGCTCTTGGACCTGTTCCCTGTCCATGTTCCTCCATCGGTGATCTGATTACCCATGCTCATGGTTTTAAATATCATCTACTTTAACTACGTCCAATTTAAACCTCCACCTCAGACTTCTCTCCAAACTCCAAGCTTCTAATTTTATAAAAAAGAGCAAGATATGAAACATATGGGTAGGAATGAAATCATATTGTATGAATATGAAAATAAATAATTTGAAATCTTTGTAATGAAATGATAGTAATTAAAAAGTTCAATAGAGAGAATAAACTCTAGGCTGAGAACCATTATACAGGGAATTCATGAATTGGAAAATAGTGCTGAGAAATTTATCCTTACACAGCCAAAGATTTATAGAGATAAAAAATATGAAAAAAGATAACATAGTTAGAATAGCTTCAGTACCTGTGAAATAGTATGTTATAGATGAAAGCAAAGAGAAGAATAATTTGAGGTAAGTAGCAGAGACTCCTGTGACTGAGCAAGGGGGAAAGTCCTTAGACCAAGGAGCACTCTGGGTGCTTGAGTTGAAAAAGTAAAGAAAAGCCTCATGTACTAGACAAACAGAAATAGAACTACAGGTTGTCGATGCTGAACAGAATGGCTGAGACCTCTTCAGAGAAGTATTTATTGTATTATTAACAAAGAAGTCACAATTGCACTGACAGCAGATTTCTGATCACGGAGTTGGAAACTCCACTAAAAGATACATTACAGGATGTTCTTTACTAAGAAGAAAGGTGAGCTCAAGGCATGAAATAGAAGAAATAATGATAAACACAGAGATTGATGACATCGAGCTGTAAATTTAATTAACGATTGACCATAAGAACAGACATATTGACTACATGTTTAGTAACTTTTTTTTTGCATTTAAAAGAGAGTAAAATTAAAGGACTACACACAGCAATAATAAGATAGGAGGGAAGAACTGTCATCCTTCAACCGCCATGAGGCATATGCAATATTAAGAAAAGAGTCGAAATTCTGAATAGCTTTAGCTTTTGTTGGACAAGTTATGACTAAGTTATATGTTAAAATTAAAGGGAACCACTCTCTCCCCGCCTCTCTCCTCTGCTCTCTCTTTCTCTCTCTCCCTCTTCTCTTCCCCACTCTCTCCTCATCTCTTTCTCTCTTTTCTCTTCTCTTTTTTGCTCCTCCTTGGTGCTGCTCTGCAGCCTCCTCCTCCCACCAATAAAGACCTTTTGTACAAAAAAAAAAAAAAAAAATTAAAGGGAACTGCTGAAACAAATAAATTAATTTGTATTTACTAAAATACTATGTGTGGAAACCTTATTAATGCAGTAGATAGAAAAGAAGAAATTGACAAAGGAAAAAATTACGGTAAGAAGAAAACCTAAATTAAGGAGGCAGAAATTCACACATATAATAATACATACAAGAGGATTATATTTATCTATATAATCCTGATATGGTTATCAGAGTGAATTATTTTAATGAAGCTATATGCTTATTGGAGACACAATTAAAACAAAACAAAAGAGACAGCTTGAATATAAAGGAATAAAAAGAGGTACCAAGTAAATAATAATAAAAAGGAACGTGGTACATGTACAGTGTGTTTCTATCAGACAAAATAGAATTTAAGGCAAAAGCGCTACATGATAATAGACAAAACAGTCCACCCAGACACAGCATTCATGCACTGGTATATACTAACAGCATGACTCTGAAAAACACGGAGCTGAACTGTCAGAAGAAATCAACAAATCTGCAATTACAGCAGGGATTACCAAGATTGAGTAAAATGGAAGTTTAGCAAGAACAGAAAAAGTTTGAACACAGAAAATCTACTACATATCCAGAAAATGGTCTCTATACCCAACACTATATTCAAATACACATATACATAGTCTTACTAATTAAAATCAGAAAGTCTCAATTTCATTTCCAAAAGTGAAAGGATTGTCAGTAGAGACCATTGTTCTTTGACTACAGTGCAATTACATTTGAAATCGACTATGAAAAGAAATTAAAAGCAACAATGATTATATGTTTGAAAACTAGTAAAACAACTTTCTAAGTAACTCATGGGTTAAAGAATTCACAATGGAAATGATAAAATACTTCAAAGTGAATGACAATGAAAGTAACTCTTATCACAATCAGTGAGAACTAGTCCAGGAAAACAAAAAAGGCTGTTAAGAATATTTGGGGGAATAACTGACAAAATTTGAGCAACACCTTTAGATTGGCTAATAGTCCTATATTAAATCTGCTGATTTTGATCATTATACTGTGTAGTGAGAGAATACCTATGTTCTCAGACAATGTGTGTAAAAATATTTAGGGATAAAGGCACAGGATGCTGGAACTTATTCTCAAATGGATCAGAGGAGGAGGAGGAGGACGAAAAGGAGGAAGATGATATCCAGAGAGAAATAAAACAATGGGGGCAAGACGTTATCCCAGAAATGATGAATCTGGGTAAAGCACATACGGAGCTTTTTACATTATTTTTGTAATGTTTTCTAAGCTTGAACTCATTTAAAAATAAACGGTTTAGGGCAGCACCTGTGGCTCAAAGGGGTAGGGTGCCGGCCCCATATGCTGGAGGTGGTGGGTTCAAACCCAGCCCTGCCCCCCCAAAATAATAAAATAAACAGTTTTTAAAAAGTCATGAGATGCAGCTAAAGTTAAGAGACTTTATTTTAAAATCTAAATAGGTCTGTCTTTTACAAGAATAAGAGTTGCCAGACTTTTCTCTTCAGAAGGTTCTCCGTTTTCCTGATTGGATAAAAGGAAATGTGTTGTGTGAGAAAACTTCACTGCAAATTACCCACCTCGACCTTGATACCTGTTGTTTGTGAACGAGCAGCTCCTGGTCGCCAGCACCGTATGTTAGGAATCGCCTTGTGGATAAACACAGGCCAGTGACTACACGCTGGCGTCACACAATGGTTTGAAATACGTGAACCAAAAAGGCAGCTGGTGCCTCGTTCCAAGTAGGTCATAAAACCACGTCCAGGAGCTTCGGGATTTCTCTAAGGCTGTTCTAGTACTTTGTTTTGACTTTTTTCTCCTTGCACCATAATTCGAAACAGAGAAATCCAATCTCCTTTGAAATGTTTCTTGAGAAATCTACCTCTTGACTTCAGAGGAGCGCCGAAACGTCCACACAGTTCTGAGATTGTTTCCAGACTGGCAGCGTCATGCAGCAAGGCCTGTGGTGGAGGCAGGAGCGAGAGATGATGGACACAGCGGGATGCGGAGGAGGAGGAGAGCGGCGGAGGGAGAAGCAGAGCCGGGCACCCAGGGACCCGGGATCAACACGCGGCTTTGAGAGGGTTCACAGAGAGGTTCTGAGAGATCTCCTAGCCCCTCGTGTTCAGATGGCTCTGCTGCCAGATACACCTTTTTGGTGAATAAAGAGAAAATTTTAGTTTGGGGGCCTGGGGAGGTCATAGAGTGAGGAGCGGTTGCTGGATGGGAAGAGGAGAACACGGATTCTGCATGTGTGATACCTGCTTTCCCAGGAGGCCGTGGTGGGGGAGGGGGTGCAGGAGGAATCTATGAAACATGGATTCTGAATGTGTTATAGAAGCTAAAAAATTAGGATGTGGTGTGGGAGTGGGGGGGGCAGGTGGACTGTCTGAACATGGATTCTTTTATTTATTTATTTATTTATTATTATTATTATTATTATTTTTATTTTTTGAGACAGGAAACTCAAGCTGTCCCCCTGGGTAGAGTGCCGTGGCATCTCAGCTCACAGCAACCTCCAACTCCTAGGCTCAAGCAAGTCTCCTGCCTCAGCCTCCCTAGTAGCTGGGACCACAGGCGCCCGCCACAACACTCAGCTATTTTTTGGTTTCAGCCCTCGTTGCTGTTTGGTGGGCCCTGGCTGGATTAGAACCCGCCACCTTGAGTGTACCTGGCTGGTGCCTTAGCCACTTGAGCCACAGGCTCGGAGCCTGGAACACGGATTCTGCATCATGTGTGATACCTGCTTTCCCAGGAGGCCATGGTGGGGGAGTGGGTGGGGCCAGGTGGACTGTTTGGGGCTTAACCGGAGTTCCCCAGATCCACTGCACCCTCCCCAGCCCAGCAGACTCAGTCTGGGTCACTTGTTACTTGGCAAAGACACAACCATCTTTGTGTCAATGGCACTCATAGCATATTGACAGCCAGAAGGAGACTGGCAAATTATGCCACAACTAGAAGACGGCATTGTTAAGTTCTTAATGAATATTCCAGCTCTTCATTTTATGTCAGTCTGTTTTAACTAAAATGACTTCAGAAGGCAGAACATAGGACCAGGCCTGGAAGAACACGTGTCATCACTGGCAGGTGGAGAGGCTTGGAAGCTACCTGTAGATTTCTGTGCCTGTCCTCTCCCCGGAGAAGGCCATGCTCCAAGCCTGGCTCCTATTTCACTTTACCAAACCCCTATCATCATCTCCTCTGACAGAAAACCTTTCCAGACTAGATGGATCAAATTGAGAATTCCTAATCTCCCAGACATCAGTGTGATTGCCTCTTTCTAACCACTGTTTCCCCACAGTTATTAGTTTTGAAGGAAAAAGAGGAAAAGTCTGGAGTGGATAAAAGAAATACCTCATAAGAGCAATCAGGGATGGCTCTGGTGAAATTCTTCGGGTATCAGAAGATTAGTGCTGGAAGATAAACTCAAACTTTATAAAGATGTCCCAAATGCTAAATAAGTAATAATAATCACAATGATAATAGCAGAGTCCATCTCCACTCATACCTACCCAAAAGGGTTTCACTGAACGCCATCTGAAACCCTCCAACATAGATAAACAAGGCCTAGAGAAATTGAGAGTCACGCCCCAGGAATACCAGCTAGTTGGTGACAGTCCTGTAACCACAGCCCTTTCCCCCATGGAAGTATTTACTCATTGTCTGGAAGTCACTGCATCATAAAAAAAGAATGGCAGGGTCTGGTTTCTGCCCCCAGTGATTTTCGGTATAAGAAAGACATTGTCAGGCTCAGTACTCACACAAAATGGTTTTTCAAGCCCTCTCAAGATTGGCAGGCTGTCTAAAACTCAGGGGAATGTGTGTAAATATGCAACAGACTCTGCCTCAGGAATCGGTACTGACTTCTCCAGGTCCCCAACACGAGGCACAGGCTGCAGAGACAGCACAAGAAAACCCATACAAGGTAACAAGGGGTGCGTGTGTGTTCCCAGGGACCAGCGACGGAGCCCTCAGCAGTGCCAGCTCTCTCCACTCTGGACCAGACTTCAGTTAGGTCTGCTGTCACAAGTGCTCAGTTTGGCTTAAATTTTGTTTGTTTGTGTTTTTCTGAGGAGAACAGAAAGAGTAGATAAACACCATCTCACATAATAACATGGTTGCACTTTTATGCTGTTTTTAAACCTTGCATGGTTCACCCACATGCTGCACATTAAATATGTTTCCCAATACCTCTGAGAGAGCACGAGAGCAGCGCGATTGTTTTGTTTTCTACCAACAAGGAGAGTGAGGGTAGACAGGAAAGCCAGTGCGTCAGTTGGTGACATGTGGGGTGATGAGTCATTGGCTGAGGGGGAAGCATGCCACGTTCTCCCATCAGAATCTAGACTGGATTTAGATCGTCCTTCGACCCACACAGAGGGACAGTTCCAATTTGGAGGAACAGAACAGAGAAGACATTGCCCCGGTACATGGAGGAGAAAGAAAACTGCCAAGCAAGGTCACTGCGGTCCACAGTAATGTACATTTCAAAGTGACTAAAAGAATAAAGTGTTTACACTACAAAGAACTAAGTGACCCATGTTAATGTGCCTGATACTATCATTCCACAATGTACACGTGTATCGATACAGAGTATGTACTCCACAAATATATACAATTCTTTGTCAATGAAAAATAACATGAGCTATTAAAGACTACAGAAAGATGATAATGGACATTATGGAATTACCTCCGAATGGTATTTTATACACAAATATAGATTCACATTTGGTGGATAAGTTCTGCCATCCAGGTTTACATGTGGAACCTCTTTGCTGGTTGAAACTATCCTTTCCTGAGAATTTTCAGGCCATTTATGCCACCCCTGAAGTAAGGCTTAACGAGGCTTCCAGTGAAGTGCAGACGTTGAAAGGGAAGATTCCTGGGAGAACCAAAGTGAGCCCTGGGAATGAGAGACTAACTTGGCAGCTGTCAGGACAGATCAGCTCACAGAGTGAGAAACGGGCCGGGGAGGGAGCCCCGTCTGCAAGGACAACACTGGGCATGTCGGGCCCATTGTTCCAGCTGTTCCTGTTCCAGGGGCCACCCATAAAACCACGCAGGCCTTGCCACCTCAGCTGGTGGAAGTGGAGTGCCACCTTTGGCACAAAAGTCACTTGGAACTTCCATTGCATTGCAGGGCCTGCCGCACACAGGCTCAGAAACTCTCAGTAACATGCCTATTCAGCAGCTTCTCTGAGCTCTCTGGCAATTCCTTTAGAAAGCAGAAGGATGAGTAACCCTGGCTCTCATTTCTGTACGGAGGGCTGGGGAAAGGCCCAGGCACAATCTGCCCAATTTGTGCAAAATTTATAATGCAAACCAAAGGAGCAAGTCATTGACTTTTCAGATCTAAACCTGTTGAGGATTAAGGGACCTTGTTCCTTGGCCTATTTCAATAACGCCAAGTATCTTCAGGAAATGGCAAGGTGGGGCAGCCCAGGAGAAAGCCAGGAGCATCCTTGAAGTTTGCTCACAGCTAAAGAAGAACCAAAATTGGCTAAAAATGTTTTTCTTTTCTTTTCTTTTTTTTTTTTTTTTTTGGCAGTTTTTTTAGCCAGGGCTGGGTTTGAACCCGCCACCTCCAGCATATGGGACCTGAGCCCTACTCCTTTGAGCTACAGGCGCCGCCCCTAAAAATGTTTTTCAAATAAAGAATCATTTCTACACTGGGTGTGGTGGCTCAAATTTGTAATCCTAGCACTCTGGGAGGCCAAGATGGGTTGGAATGCTTGAGCTCACAACTTTGAGACAAACCTGAGCAAGAGTGAGACCCCCATCTCTAAAAAAAAAAGAAAAGAAAAGAAAAATTGCTGGGCATTGTGGCAGGCACTTGTCGTCCTAGCTACTTAGAGTCTGAGGCAAGAAGATCACTTGAGCCCAGGAGTTTGAGGTTTCTGTGAGCTATGACAACACAGCACTCTACTAGAAACAAGAAAGTGAGACTGTTTCAAAAAAAAAAAGAGAGAATAATTTTCCACTCAAAGAGAGTTTCTGCCACCCCAGAAGGGTGATCCTGGGAACCTCTGGGTCATAGAATAACTGTGAATATCAACTCAGTGTTTTGGGAACACAGAACACTTTTTTCTAAGTGACTGACAATGTCCCTGGGAAGTGCACCTGCCTGTGTTCAGGGAATTGGAAAGTTGTCCTCACATGGCAGCTAACAGCCCCTCAACTTTGGGCTGCTCACTTAATTTGGGATTGGCAATTCATAGTTGAAACCATAATTACTGTGATCCACCAGAAACAAGCCTGCCTGGGCATAGGGGCTCAAGGGTTATAATTTTAAGGATTTATACCTTGGGAGTGGAGGCAGGGTGCTGATGGAATTGAAGCAACTCAGATTCAAATGCTCAAGCAGGACCCTCCATGCCTTTCACCAAGCTCTGTGGAATTTTTGGTGGTCTTAGGGAGGAATAATCTACTTTGGCTCAAAGGAATGAAGCGGGACGTGGCTGTTCAGTGTGAGAGTTGACCAAGATGTTTCTGCTCACCACTGTGTCCCCAGAGCACTCTTGCGGACGCACAAACTTAGCGCTCTCATCGTCTGCATGAGATGGATTTGCACTGCCCCAAAGTGAGAGCCCAGGTCCTTCACACTTTATACATCCGCATGGAATCCAGCCCTGCTGGCCTCTGCACATCCTTGCTTTCCTCATTCCTTTGAACCTAGCCACACAGATTCCATTCCAGTTCCTCCAATGAACTAGCTCTTGTATATCAACCACCCCTTACCAACTTTTATGTTTTCATTTCTAATCTTTCAACGCTCAGCTCAAACACCCCTTCCTCTGAGTAGCCCTTCCTGGCTCTCCCTCCCCACTCCACTGGGTCAGATAAAGCCTCTTGTAATATGTCCTTGCAGAACATCCTTTGCCTTCAGGGCCTTTATGACACTTGATAATTATATATTTACTGGATTAATTCCAGTCTCTCCCACTAGAATGATGCAGTGTCTGTTTCGCTGTGTCTCTAATGCCTGGCACACAGCACACTCAAGTTCCTGGTGAATTAATGAATGGCCTCAGTGATCCTGCGGGATGAAGGGGTGTCAAGCGTAGATGGCAACTTTCTCTCCAAATCCAGAACACTGCTCTGACTCACACCTACTTGCCTTATGGGTCAGTGGTCATGGACATTCCAGCTGACCAAACAAGTGCTTTTGGAGAGGCCTTAATACCTGTGGATAGAACAAATGCATTCTTTTCATATGTTTTGGTTCAGAAAATTGGGGGAATTTGAAAAGAGGTGAGCCTTCAACCTGTCCTGGTTTCTTTTGTTAAGAATAGATCATGGTTTGAACACATCCCACCACCTGCCCCGTTGCTGGGGATTATAGAGGGGAAATTGAGGGAGCCTGTGTGGCGACTCTGGCCTGACAACACAAGCAGATACTTAAGAAATATGTTGACTCCTTAATGCATTGGAGATAAAACCCCCTGATTTTAAAAACAACATTTGTCTAGAGCCAAGAATGTCTCAGAGTCAATAGTCTCAGCTCTTTCTCAGTCTGCCTAAGGGGTCCTGGGTCCCACAGGGATGCTCCAAGAACCTGCCATATTTATTAAGTTTATTGTCCAGGTCAACCCAACTGACACCAGTCAAGCACCTACAGCAGGTGTCCTCAAACTATGGCCCACAGGCCACATGTGGCCCGCCAAGGACATTTATCCAGCCCGCTAGAGTGTTTTTACCGCCGCTGCCTGTCCTGCTTAGCAGCTGACTCATCCGGGGCCTGCAGTCTGGCCCTCCAACAGTCTGAGGGACAGTGAACTGGCCCCCTGTTTAAAAAGTTTGAGGACCCCTGACCTACATTGTACAGTAGAGGGCTGCGAGATTATAGAAGGCTACTAATGACCAGTGTAGACAGAAAAAGCACAGGAGCTAGAGAAAGATTCCAGGGTTATACAAAGAGTAGACTGTCCCCAAGCAGTGAGGATGAGGTCCTTATGAGCTTTCAGGAAGTCTTCCTAGAGAAGAAAAGTTTGAGTTTATAGGAAAAAAAAACTGGACCAAGAGAGCTGAGCTGTGAGTAACAGGACCCACAATAAGGAGGTTTCTGGGAGCTGAGAGTCACATTAGAGGAGTTGTGATTTGGGAGCCACGAATCAATCATTTGAGGAAAAATAAATTCCTCGTAGCAACTATCATAAACTGCCCAACATCTAGGTGACAGGGGTAAAGTTTAGTTCTTCTTTTCAACTCAATGTGATCTGCTCTGCAGCCTCAGCACCCCTCTGGTTCTCTCCCTAATCCAGGATTCCAAGTAGTAATCACTTTGTCCCACCAGCTGAATCCAGCCCCCCCCCCCAAACTTGTGAAATTTTGCTTACACTTGTCTTTCCTGAATCAATCTCCATGGAAACACAAGTCCGACTGAATTTTATGCCCCTGTGTCCACTTAGCACTGCTCACCCAGGTGAAGTGGAGGACTGAAAGGAGCAGGTGTGTGTACCACAGCAGCGATTACTCCCCACAAAGAACCAGAGATTGGGGTGAAACTAAAACGTCTTCAGCTGAAATAGCATCGCTTTTAAGGCAAGTCATTTTCCCAGGGAGAATGTGCAGCGCTGAGCAAAGGCAGAACAGTAGAGGATCAAGGGTGACTTTCTAAGGCTGCAAGCTGGGCAGCTGGCACCTCGAATCAGCACCTCTTGAACCCGTCAAAGCTAGATGGCTACAGAGAGCCCACGCGACATTTTCTACAAGCTGGCCAAGCGTCTCTTTTCCCAAACCACAAAACCCTCAGTGTATGTAGAAAACAGGCAGGCAGGGACAGCCTGGGAGACGGGGGCCCTGTCCCAGGGGGCATCGCTCCAGCTGGTTTTCCCGAGTGATTCTTTGCATTTTTCCACCTTTCCCCATCTGTCCCACTCTGGAATTCACCTGCTGTGGTCTCCACACCTTCATTTCCAAAAGCAAGTGAACAGTGCTGTACACAGGGCCACTCAGGGACCTGTCTTCCCCCCATCTCCCCAAAGCATTTGACAGAGCTTGGAGCTGACTCCAAGGTTGGAGCAACTTGCTGAAGCTAAAGCCAAACTGGATTCTATTCCAAGGTGGTTCCTTGTCATTTTCATCTCCAGAGAGATGACCTCTTTCTCCCCAGAAGATAAAGTAACAGAAAAGAAGTAGCCCAAGGTAGGTGACTCTGCCAACAGGTGAGTGAGGTCTCTGGTTGAGCGAGGGCCGCTATGGGGAGTGGGTCCTCCTGTGAGTGTGGCTACCATCTCCTGCCAGCAGGGTTTGGGGGAACTTAGTCTGCCTGTTGTGGTTTCCCACGGGTGATGACTGGGACTCTAATGAGCATTATCAGAAGATTTTGGATCAGGCCTTTCAATCTTTAAGACCTGTGTGGATCTTCTTGCAACCATGTTAAAATGTGTATCTCCTTTCATTAGGCCTGGGGCAGAGCCTGCATTTCGGGCTGATGCCCTGTTCACATTTTGAGTAGCAAGAGGTTGGGTTTCTATTTATTGCCTTCCCAGAGAGGCTATATCGTTTTATCAAAACAAAGTGGTAGGAGTCGGGGCCCTCACTAGCCTTTTGAATTATCCGTCCTCACAGCAATTTCTTGCAGGTACATTTAAATGGCCCCCTCCTGTGGTAGGAGCAGCCCATTTGCACAGCCCCCAGCCGGGTCCATGTTGGAGCAGGATGGCTTCTGTGACAGTGATGACCGTGCTGATTCTGAAACTACTCAAGGCTCTGCTGGGAGCCCTCTGCCCCTGCGACACCGCTGCCTCCGGGTTTGCACCCCAGGCTCGGGGGAAGGATGAGGAAGAAGCTGAAAAAAGGGGCAGGCAGATGGGAGATGTCATTTTTCGCTTTCTCTGCAGGACACCCAGGCCGTTCATGGATATTCAGAGGACATTTTCCTTGTAGAGCAGAGTGCCCAGGTGTGGGGGCGGCAAGGAGGAGAGTGAAAGGAGAAAGGAGGGTAGGGGTGATGCTTGTGTGAGGACTACAGGCGGGGGAGACCCTGAAGGCTTGTCCCAGCCTTCAAGAAAGAAGAGGAGTTGGGCCAGACTGCGAATGTTAAACCAGGCGTTCATGCTCGGTCTCAGCACTCTTAGTGGCATTTTGCTGGGTGTTAATTTTTCTAGGGCAAGAGCCCCTAGATTTCAATGGACTGTCACGGGATCACAAAGGGCTAATCAGCACCACTGCCCACCAGGGCCACCCCTGAGTCTCCCCCACAGTGCATACGTGGAGCGCTAGGCTTCCAGAAGCCACAGACATCAGGTGCCGGCCATGGGATTGGGGTGGACAGGGCAGCCACTTGGAATCGTTTTCAGTCCCCGGCGGAAGGCGCTTGACAATAAACAGTCGCACTTTATAGAGGGGAAGCCTCGCAGCTCTTAGTTCAAACAACCCCCAAATTTACAGGTGAGCGGGGACTAGAACCCAGGCTTCCCAATGCGAGGAGTGCATGTCTGCGCAGGGGGAAAAGCCCCCCAGGCTGGCAGTTGCCTGGAAAGAACAAGACATTTGCGGCCAGAGCGCCAGGAGCGCAGCTGGTTATTTCTGGCTTGCTGAATGTCAAAAATCCAGGCCATTCCGGGCAGCAGCCTCGGCTTGTCACACCAAATCAAGGCAACGGCGCGTCATGCGTGGGGACTGGCTGCCCCAGCCTGCCTCGCCCGCCCTGCGCGGTGCACTTGACCCTGCACACACGCCGCCCCCAAACCGATCACAATCTGCAGCCTTTGCCCACCTGGGTGGCTGCCTAGTGCTGGAGCCTGCTCTGCAGACTGCAGGCCTGGTCTCCTCCGCCGGCCTTTGTCCTCAGCCAACCACTGGGCCAGCTGTGCTGCCTTCTCAGTGCTCTTTTTGGGGATTTCCCGCCTTCACGTGCTCTTCTCCCTCCTAACACAACCCCATCCCTAGTTCCTCTCTAGATCCAAATCCAGGGGCTCGTGTTCTCGCAGAATGGATCTAGTTTCACAGGAACAAAATCAAACCTGGACTCCACTGATTTCTTATCCCAACTCCATGACCCTGAGGGGGCTGCCCGTCTCAGGGAGGAGGGAAGGAAAGCTGATGACTGTAACTTGGTGGTTGCAGGAGTTTACTAGGTGAACGGGTGGAGGGGGTGGGAGAGAACAGGGCTGGTTGTAAGACTGGGAGAAGGAAGGGTGGTGGGAGCCCCCAGAGGTGAGGGCACATGTAGAATGATGGGCCTGGGAGGAAGCAGGAAGGAGCTCCTGAGCCAGAGAAAGGTGTGTGGACTTTATCCTGGGGGCAATGCAGGATTTAAACAGAAAAGTGGCCTGTGTGGTGGCTCATGCTGTAAACCTAGCACTCTGGGAGGCCGAGGCAGGTGAATTGCTTGAGCTCAGGAGTTCAATACCAGCCTAAGCAAGAGAGAGACCTGCCTCTAAAAATGGGAAAACTAGCCAGGTGATGTGGCTGGTGCCTGTAGTCCCAGCTACTCTGGAGGCTGAGGCAGGAGGATCACTTAACCTCAAGAGTTTGAGGTTGCTGTGAGCTAGATGACATCAAGGTACTGTACCTAGAGTGGCACAGACAGACTCTGTCTCAAAAAATAAATAAATAAATAAATAAAAAGTGAGGACGTGACCTATCCTGTTTGCCTTTCTTGGTGGGACTGGAGATAGAACTCTGTAAGTCCCAGCACGGGGGCAGCAGCAGCTTCATTAAACATAACAGCACTTTCAAGGATGGGGTCACATTCTCCCACCTGGCTCGAATTACCCAGTTTTCATCCCCCCCCCCACTGTCCCCTCCCTACTTCCCAGTCCTGGCCCCACTGTGATTGGTTTAGCTTCTGCATGCATTGGCCCATGCCTAGCCTTTATTTAGGTAAGATGCTAGGTTGGCTGTGCTCCTAATCCCGCCTCCCCTTACCCTAGTTTTCAAGCATTCATTTGCTCCACTCAATAAAGATTTATTAGGTGGTTGCTGTGTGCCAGGTGTTGACCTAGTCACTGGGGGGTATAGAAGGAAAGATTCACATGTTTCCTGATCTCAGAGCACTTAGAATTTGTCAAACTTGCCCGTGCATCCGAATCATTTGTAAAGTTTTAAAACTTCAGCTGACTGAGCTTCACCCCACTGAAGCAGAATGTTTGGGAGTAGGTTCCAGGAGGTCATATTATTAAAACTCTCCTCCAGGTAATTTTGCTGAGCAGTGAGAGCCTCTGATCCTTAGAGGAATGCTGACCTGGAATTTATCTCATGACTTTTTCCCTGCATGGTTAATGGGGAGAACAAATGGAGACCTGGCTCCTAGCCACAGACAGAAATCACCAAAGGGGAAGACCAGGACATGCGCCTTCCAGCTGAGCTGGAAGCTTGGGACCTGCTCGCTTCCCTTTAGAGAAACAGAAGGGGCGGGAGAGATGGGTGAATGGAGGGGTGGAGAACTGGGATGGTAGGGTGGGCTGTGCCCGCCTAGAGTGGAAGGTATCTCTTTGTCTATCTAAATCAGACAAATCTTTGGTAGAAAGCAGGAGATCAGCTCTCTAGCTTGTTGAAATAATCATTCCTTCCTTCTCAACCCAGTCAAGTAGGGCTGATAGCACTGGGCAGTTTCAAATAGTGGCTGGGTGATGGTTAATAAGTGATGATTATTAGGCCTGCTATACAGAAACCTATAAATCTCCACCAATTAGCTCTCAGTACAGGGCCAACCAAAGCCAGAGGGATTCAGAGGCAGACAGCTCACTGTCTCCAGATATAGCCCTCCTGCCTCATGTGCCGATGGTAGCAGGAAGCAGTGGTCCTGTGGGATCATGCTGGAATCTCATGCCATAGAAGACAGGTCTTCATGGAATTTGAGAGGATTAAATCTCCAGTTCCAGTTAACTTTCTGTCTCTTGATAAAGACTGTACTGTGATGTCTCAAATATGAATATATTTACAATCTATCCAGGTAGAGAGGGCACAGTTATGGTAGAAGTGTATTAACATGAGACTTAGATATTTCTAGGCAATACTAGAAGAAATGGTTCTGTGGGTATTGAGGTTTTCACATATACCTGAAAGCTTATCTCAGCGTGTACATGTGAGACCAAAGTGCTTTGATGACAGACGAGTAAGGCACAGTCTTTGTTCTTAGGAAGTTTATAACCTGATGGAAAAGAAAGGACGTATAAGCATAAAATATAATAGGAAATAGTACAAGCTGGGATATGTGAGTGACTTGGTGTCAGCTTTAGTATTAATAGGACTTGTACTGACATAGTCAACTTTCCCCCCTAGCCTGGACAACTTTCAGGAAGAAAGTTCTTGTCTGTAGCAGTTAATACATGGTTATCTTCAGAAAACGGGTGAGGAGAGCGCTGCACAGTCCTAGTCTCACATGTCAGTAGAGTGCTCCGTGGCTGGGAGCCCGGACCTCTCTCTTACTACCCAGAGATGCTGGGAATTAAAATGGCAGGAACCAGGAGATGTGAGTCTGGACATCTGGATGAGAAGTGACTTCCACCTGGAGAGAGTCACTACTTCTCTGGCAGAAGCAGGTGCCCTGATGTTTGCTTGAAAGCTGGAGGGGGTGGCTCAGAAGCAGCGGGTAGGAGAAGAGGCCATGTGGAAGGGGGAAGGAGTGCGGCTTATGGTGAGAAACCTGTGTGTGATTTTTCGGGGCCTGACACAGCCAGTGATGCAGACTTTGCCCAGCAGGCTCATGAGGCAAGCTCCCCAGACGGGACATGGTCAGTGTGTGGCAGTCTGTGGAGGGAGCTGCAGTCAAGGTCCCAGGCCCTCTGACTAGCTGTACTTATCACATATTTACACTTCTATCCCCTGAGTCTTATTTCTGGGTCTTTTTATCTGAGGCCTTGAGCAGAGGCCTCCTAGGGTGGGGCAAGGAGGAAGGAGGAAACCTTGGAGACACATTTATCCACTCTGATACAGCACCCACTACTTCTGCCCCAGGCCCCCCTTCCTCTGCCCTTGACTTAGACCCAGGCTCCATAAAACTGCCAGAGCCTTTCGTTAGGGCTCCCATAACAGTGCAATGACCTCATTCCTCCACTATGCCACCTGACCCCAGACCCCCATGCATTCCATGGCAGAAAATGGAATGGGGGAGTCAGTGCTTTCTCTGGTCTCGGTCACCTGCTCAGAGCCCTGTAAATGACAGGAGCTCCTGCTGTCATCTCAGACTTGTTGCTATAACTGGCTGCTTCAACACCTGGCAGCCCTGCTCTTTGCCTCCCAGGTCAGCTGAGCTCCTGATAGAGGGACTCTGCCTTCAGCCTGCTGGGGGCAAATACTCCAAAGATTGGCCTCATTTCTGTTGGAGCCTGTGGCTTCTCCTGTATGTGTTTCTATTTCATTTCTAGATCCTGATGTCTCTGTCTGTGACACATACACAAACAGTAACTGACGGAGGACGGGGAAGCACGGGGTTGCCACTGGGGCTGGGCAGAGTCAGTAGGAAGCGGAAGGAGGCAGGTGCTGGCTGGATCAGACTTTCGGAAGTGAGAACTCCCCACACCTCAGAGACCTGGTTCTTCTCATCTGCTTTACAGAGTCACCCAATCAGAACCCAGGTCTCATCATTACCAGGATGCTTCCTCGAGTCTTCTTTGGACTTTTCTGGAATAGCGTCTGTACAGAGTTGTGTCCCTGAGTGCCCAGGACTGCATGAAGGCCTTGCCAGTCAGTGCTTTCTGGGTGTCTGCAGGGAACATGAGCCAGCATCAGGGGCACTTGGTGGACCAGTGAAAACACAGGTTTGCTGCCCCCTCAGAGTCTCTGGTTCAGTGGGCCTGGCAGGTTCTGAGAATTGTAGTTCTAACAGCTTTCAGGTGTGGTTGATGAGAACCACTGGACTCAGTCCTATATACCCACAAAGCAGGAGAGAGAGAAGGAATGGAAACTGAGCATAGGCAGGTAGCAGGAAGGATCAGAGGGCAGGAACTCTGGTCCCTGGGAGCTTCTCTGCCTTCATCTCCCCTGCCCTGACCCTGGGCTTATCTAGAAGTTTCACAGTGGCATATAAATGCCCCACTCTGCTGGGGGCTCTGGCCAGCAGGGGAAGCCAAAAGCATCACTTGTAGCTGGCTCTCTGCGCAGCACCCTCTCAGCATCCCTGTTCAGATCGTTGCAGGCTGTACGTCTGTCTGCCTTCCAAGAAGCCTTAGGGACAGAGAGTCTTGGAGGGTGATGTGGTCCTCTCACTCAATTCTGTCTTGCTTTCTCCATGTGCTCACACAGCCTGGGAAGGCCAAGGGCAGGACACTCAGAGAGAGCTAAGGGAGTGGGTGCATTACAGCAGGACAGGGGGAGGTGAAGGCACCAAGCTCCATTCACTGACTCAGCTCATCTGTCAAGGCCCTGGTTTTCCTGAGTCATCCATGAGCACTCTGGGTCACTGAGGTCTACACTGATATTTAAACATAACAGCATAGAGGTGACTCAGACATACACATAGAAAAAAAGAGAGAGCAAGAGAGAAGGAAGAAAGACATTTAGCTCTCAAGTAGGGGTGGAAACCCAGGAGCCCCTCTGAAATGCCCCCCTCTCCACATCCACTTACTATTTAATGAGCTCCGTGTGGCAGCAGGGACCTGAAGCACATAGGCTGTGTCCACTAGCCAAAGCTGCTCCAGGGAGACCAGTGACCTCAGGACGAGGCCAGAGAATGGCCAATGGAAAGGCAGAAAGCAGGATGCTCACCCTCAGTGAGGGAGCTGGAGCTGTGACCCCACTGCTTTTAAGACTCCTCCAGCTGCCTGGTGGCCTGTGAAAGCCACCCTTTGACCTGAAGTACAAAAGGCCCTCGTAGCCAAACAGCAGCCTGACCACAGAGCTGACTGAGAACTTTCTGTGAGCTTCTCAGACCCTGGCAGGCTCTGTAGGGAAGAGATGGACATCACACCATCCAGAGTGTGGAGATTTCCACCCGCTTCCATAGTTGCGGACTCCAGATAAGAGACTCAGAAACTGTGCGTGATTTTCTGTATCCAAAGCCCAAGTCTATAGTATGCCATGGTGTGTGTGGGGGGTGGGGTGGGGTGGTGGCCTGAGTCTGGGGCCTAAAGGTCTCTGAGCTCATTCTTTTCCCTCCACACTGGGGATGGGGGATAGGGAATTGGCTGCGGGGTCCCTTCGCCCCCTGCTTCAGACCCTTTCTAAAGAGCCCTTCCATCCTTATATGGCTGGCGGGTCTCTCACTCCCTGGAGAGGAGGGCGAGGCCCTGGATGTGCTTCCTGAAGCCACGAGGAAAGAGCAGGCTGCTGACTCACCGCAGCTGCTTCCTGGAACCGCGCGCCGGGCTGGCAGATGAGTGGTGATTTTCCAAGGTGATCCAGACCTGTCACCACATTCCCGTTCTACCCCATCAGACTTTCCTGTAAGTCAAACCAGAAAATTACCCAAATCACGCATTGCCGAGCAGTCAAGCACAAGGTCCAGACACAACATGCCCACTTCCTTGCCTTGGGACCTGCAGCCCAGTCATTCCCACAGCCCCTTCCTCTGGCCATGGAGTCACATGGAGGCTGATGTGCGGCTCCTACTTGGCTGGGAAGTGCAGGCCCAACCTGTCTGCCCTGATGGGATGGCCTCTGAGGAAGGCCTTGGGCGCACCTTGTCCCTACATCTCACAAAGATGCTTTCTCTGGTCCTGCCCAGCTCTCCAGCTGCTCTGAGTGCTGAGTCTGGATGGCTGTATTTATTCCCAGGGTAAAGCTCTGGTTTGGAAAGACTCCTGTGGGCCCGGATTGGAACCTTTTGGACTCCTGTTGGCCTGTTTGGTCCTCTCCCTCACACTCAGGAGACCAAAGGAGAAGCCACCTCTGCTGCCTCCACAGTGCAGTGGCTTTCACGCAAGGTGGACATTTCATACAGGTGGCCGGGATGTGCAGAGAGGGCTGAGAAAACATTCAGGGAATTTCATGTTCTGCCTGAGACAGATTATGGTGGGAAACACACGCAGTAACAACCCTCGTCTCCACTTTCCCTCATCACTTCCTGGCAAGTGTGAAGCTAATGAGGGTGCAGGTGTCTGGGGCACGACACAGATGGAGCTGAGAAGTCAGGCCTGTTTCCTCCTCCGGAATGAACTGGAAAGTGACTTCTCCCCTCCTGCCTGGACTGACGGCTTATCGCACCTTCAGATGGAGACATGCTGACCTCTCTTGACCTGCTCTTAAATGGAATTCTTCAGTTTAAACATTCTTTAGCTAAATATGACTACAATGTGTTTTGAGAATTAAGAGTTTACAAGTTAACCTTTTTTATCCTCATCACGATCTTGTCAGTATTATTATTATTATTATTGCCATGTAGCAGGTGAAAAGAGGAAAGCTCAGGAGGGCTTAGCAGGCGGCCGAGGAGGAATCTGGAATGGAGTTCCAAATCCGTATCTTACGGCTCTAACGTCCATTTTCATCAGAATCTACAGTACCTCTCAGCAAATATTATTGACAGGCTCTTGGAATGCAGGAGACACCGCTGAGCTTCAGAAGTTAGTTGCTAGAATCCCTGTTAGGGTTCCAACATTCTAAGAAGATAAAGATGGGAGAGGTTTTTCTCTTGTAGTTAGACCATGCCTAGAAAACTGAGTTGCCCCATTGTGGAGAGAGGTGAAGCTTGGCCACGTTCAGGAGAGAGAGAACTGACTGGGAAGAGAGCCAGTCAGTGGCTCACCCTTCCCCTCGGTGTCTCTGCTGTGCTGGTGGCTCTCTCTGTGGCAGGGTTTGTCTACAATAAGCTCAGGGTGGTCTTCCCAGGGCTTAGGCCAGAGCTGTAACAGGGGGTTCAGGACAAACAGGGCTGTTCTCCTCAGTGAGAGCACTGGCCAAGTCTCCTTTCTGGAGACTCCTGAAGCTTTCTTAACTCTCTCCTGCCTGTTCTTTAGTACAGAACCATTTTCTCAAAGCTTAATCCAAGGCATAATTTCTTTTTTCAAATAGTTGCAGATCTTACCTCTGAGAATAACTATTTTTAATGCCTCTGATTTCCCCCACTGAGTTCTTCACCCCAAGATTGTCCATTGTAGCTGAAAATGAACACTGAACCCACACTGCAGCCCCCTGGTAAGCAGCCCCCTCCCTCCTCCCACACTCCCAGGATCCTGACCCTGCTGTCCATCCTTGTCTTTTGGGGAGGATGAACCCTTCTCCAGCTCCAGGGGGTCAAGTCATAAATTGTCTAAAACTTAGACTCTAAGCCACTGGTTTTATATTCTGACTGCACATCAGAATTGTCGAGAAAGCTTTAAAAATCCCACCTCTCTCAAGAGGGGCTCCAGGGCACCCTCAGGAGCTGTGGCCTCATTCTCAAATCCCTTGTCAAGGGACTGGTGTTAGGTATGGTCATGTGATGCAAAACCGGCCAATGGGATGTGAGAATGGGCCGCTTCTGGGAATGGGAAGATTTTGTACATTAAAAAAAGAAAGCAATGATTCCAGGTGTTCTGCTCCTGTGTCTCTGGAGGGTGTTGGCTACATGTGCCCCAAGGGGAAGCGTAAGTGACCTGCAGACACTCTGTCATGTGACACTTGACACAGGTAGTTTGTAAGGTAGTTAATATTTTGACTTTCTAAGGTAGTTAATATTTTGATTTTCATTATTATCCTCACCTTATAGGCAAGGAAACCAAGATCCACAGAAGTTTCAATATCCCCCTTCCTTCAATGACAACAGCTAGTAGGGCAGAGCCAGGGTGACTTTGATTTTCTCACCATTTCCCTATTCCCACAGGTGTGCTGGTGTGCTGTCTAAAAAAAATAATAAAAGCCCTAATTTCTAGCGCTTGCCAATTTCCATGGTATAAATATTCTCACTACAGCCGATCGTAAGCTGCCACTGCGAGTCCACTGGACACTAACGTGGGGAGAGACAGGCATGACTGGCTCTTGTGGGCCAGTGAGAGCAGCTCTGGGGAATCTCGAGGAAGTGGGGCAAGCGCTCAAACCCAGCCTCTGTGCTAAACACGTTTTCCTCCGACCCCCCCAAAGCGCTTTCTCTGGATCTCTCCAGAACAGATCCGTACACTGGAGTTCTGCAGGATTGGGGTGCGTGTTCAGCTCTGGTTCCTAGATAGCAGGCAGAATAGGCAGGATTGGGGACCATCCTACAGGGGTGAACTTCAGAGGTTTCCCGAGGTGTGCAGGATGCTACTGATACAAACAGGAATCCCCCTGGAATATTTATCACTCTGTATGATGGCGGGCCGAGAGGGCCTTTGCCATCTGTTTGATCTTGTTACCCTTGAGCTGCTGTGCATTTTGTACACACTTGCTGAGCCCCCTGGCAATGCTGAGCACAGATTCATGGCTCTGTGGTGCCATGAAAGCAGAAGGGGCCTGGCACGTGGCCAGGGGAAACATTACGTCAGCCAACTCCAGAGCTGCCCCAGTGGACCCGCTAGGGGAGGCCGCACGATGAGAGTGTGGGGGCTAAGCCCATCCCAGCACAGGCTACACTAGCCTCTCCAGGTTGGAAGAGACCTCTGGCCCATCATCCCCACCCAGGGTTGTAGACCAAAGATGTCCATTCATGGCAAACTCCTTCCCTCCAAACGAAGTCTATTACACACTTGAGGATCTTGGTGAAAAAGTTCACTTTTATGCTAAAATAAATTCCACAACACCTTGTGGCAGCCTGGCATGCTCCTATTTCTAACCCTGGGGGGCATTTATTGCCAGACTAGTTGGCATGTTGTAGGCAGAGCAGCCCGGGTAGACCAGGTTCTGCTGTAAGAACGAGCAACTGCCATATCCTTACCAGCATTGCACAACAGTCATAAGAATCACAATTATGTCTTGCTCATTCAAAACATCCATCACAGTTTGTCTGGGGGCTCTGCTCGTGTTAATCACACAGGGATCTGGGCCGTCCCAGCCCTTCTGCCAGCTCTTGTCACTGCCATTCACTGGAGGAGAATGAGTTTCTGGTCAGCACTGAAAGGTTCTGGCTTGCAAGTGCTGTGCCATTCTGCTCTTGACTTGACAGCTAGAACTATTCCCACTGCTTCACCTGTGCATAACAAGGCCTGCAAGTCGCTCTTCCTGTGTGCTCAGGAGGCAGAGTGCAGGAACTACTTGGAGAGCAGCCACCACCGCATTAGCTTTTCAGCATCTGAGGGTGGTTAGGTGTCTGCCTGACTTCTCTCCATGCACGAGATAACTCCCCAGTTATCTCTGCACTTGCCGTGCTTCCTGAGTTCTGCTCTCTTCCTCCATCAGCTCTCTCCCCCTCTGAATGCGGCCAACCCTCCCCTCTCTCCTCAGTGGTGGAGTTCACTTCTCTAGGCATGGTCTAACCACAGCAAAGCTCAGTGGCGCTCATCCTTCCCCTCCTCTGAGATACCACATGGTAAGCCTGGAGCATAAGCCAGTACTTTAATTTTTCTGGCAGCCACAGAACTCTGTCATTGTATAATTACCAGACTCAAATGATATGTGGGAATATCATTGTTATGTTTATTGCTGTGTCCCTGTGGGAAAGGGTCTGATAAAACTTCGTAACTATTCGTGGGATGAATATATTGCCTTTATCCTTTTTGCCGCTGGCCTACATCTCTGCCTATGCCTTTGAGATCTGTTGCCTCCATCTTGTCCTGCTAGAATTAGCCTTTTCAGACCCAAGTACAGGTTATTTCTTAAATTTGTCCCAGCATACTGTGAAAGAGTATTATTTCTGAGATCAAAAAAAATGTGTATTTGACACCCAGCTCTGACTGTATCACTGAACAACACAGACATCTTTAGCACTGGGAGTCATGGATACAATTACAAGGCAGACAGGCCACACACTGCCTTAGTATTGAGTTAATTTGGGTAAACAACATGAGTCTGAAAATTACATTTGCAAACTCATCCTAGAAAGTCCTACAGACCCCCTTGCTAAACATCACTCCAGTCACCTTTGAAGTACTCCCCTAAGAAGGTACGGATCAACACCAGCACCCAATCCACCCTTCTGAGTTTTCTAGCAACCTGAACGTGCCTGGAATGTGGTAGGTGCTCAATAAATATAAATAAAATAAGTGAATGAGCCACTGAAGTTAATCTCTAAGCTCACTTGTGCTTTTGTATGAAAACTCTTGAGAGGGCACCTGCAGTCTGAAACAAGGTAGCACTTTCTCCCATTGCTAGATTTTATTTTTAGTCATGATGTGGAAGGTGTGAAATCAGAAATAAGATTAAAGGAAGACTTGAAATGTATCTTTTAATCTAAAAGTAGCAAGGGTTACCCAAGATTGCAGAACCACTATTCCTAGCTGATACTAATCTATTAATCACCACCTGTTGGATACCATTGTTTCTTGAATCCAGCTTGGCCACAAGGAGATGAGGTGAGGTTTTGTCATGTATGTTGAAGCTCAACCATGCAAAAGCTATCTCCTATTCTCGATCAACCAGTCTAGTAACCATCAAAGAAAATGAAAGTGGACTTTGAAGGTTTGTTATTTATGAACCCCCACCTCCTAATAATCAGCAGCACTTCTAGTGATCAGAAATTGCTACTTAATTCTTTTCTGAAATTTTGCCTATACGCATCTGAATGCTTTATGTCATCTGTTTGCCTTGGGCTATGATTAATTTTATCAATTAGTATTTACCCTTTTCACTTTGAAAATCATTCTCTTTGAGAAAAACAAAGATCAGTGTCCAGGAACCCTGATTTCTCCTTCATCCACAGTACTTCATTGTCAATGGCTAGAAGGGGCTTACATGGCCTACAATCTCCCCAGGCTGATTTTAAATTTAGAAAGCCTTTTCTCCTCTAACTATGAACAAGCATGAGAAATGTGAAGGGCAACCAGGTATGAGATATTGTTGAGTATTTGACTTCAGGGACACGTGATCTATGCGAGCTTAAGGAATCTTGGGATGGAGAGAGCATGCAGAGAGGGTGCACAGGTGAGGTAGGCTGTGAAGGCTGCCCAGAGATGGACACAGAGGAAATTTAGGTGACAGAGGTTTTGTGTATGACAGGAGTAATGTGGGATTGGCATTAACTTTATCCTTCTGCTCACTTTTAGCCAAGCAAGCCCAAGGTTAGAAGAACTTAAGAGGTCATGTAGGTTATTTCTGGCAATTTCAGGTCAAATGACTACTAAACTATTCCTGGTTTCTAATTTGAAATGTCCCCAAAGAAGATTCCCATCTCACCCTCTGCAACCTACTTGAATGTCTGGACATACTTGCTGCCTACACAGTCTTCACTTTGTCTGGCCTGAATTCTTCCAGCTGTGGTCCAAGTCCTTAGAAGAATGAAGCCACTGTGGGGTAAGAACTGGCTTGGTGCTGTGAGAAAGGCATCCCTGGGTGATCTGGAAGGGCTACTACGTGGGGACAGGTGTGCTGTGTCCCAGTTTCCAGTAAGAATACACAGGACTATGGAGGCTCTTGTTTTACTAGAAAATCTCTTCCCAAATATCTTAATCTAGGAAGAAAAGGTCCTTGGTTCTATTACTGGCTTCATTTAAGCCAGAACTTAATGAACCTCTCGAGTCCTTTCTCCTTTGAACTGGTCCAGAGGGTGCCCAGCAGGCATTGACGCTGGGGTGTGGTCCCTGTGTTATTTGGTCAGAAGTAAATTAAATGTATCTTCATATTAAATCTGGCAGGACAAGTGAATTTCTGAAAGGCTAGAGAGAAAGGCCATTTAGGAAAATCATAAATGTTTTTGGCCTCTTTTTTTTTTTTTACAGAGAGCAACAGAGTTTCAAACTTAAGACTGATCCTAGATGCCACTCAGGGCATGATGGACTCCAAACATCCCACAAGTTTTTAAAAGGTCTCCTGAGGAGGCCCTGCAGCAGTAAGAAAAGTGAGATCCCCCTAGGTTGGAGCATCCGTATCCGATGGACGGGCAGCATGGAGAAGGTCAGCGTCCCACTCCGTCCACTTTCTGGGGTAGTCACAAGCTGCCTCCCCTGAGTCTTCCATGGAAACGCTGACAGCAACAGCAGCTAACATCGAGCAGTCTATGTTCCAGCCCTGTGGCAAAAGCGTGGCATGTAGCATCCCAGTTAATTCTTGCAATGGGACACAGGCAGGCAGGTGCTGTTCTCAAGTGTGAAAGTGGAAGTTGAGGAAGTGGCCACCTGAGGACTCAGCACACAGGTCTGTCCCCTGCTCTTAACCCATGTGGTGCATCACCTCCCAGACTGTGTGGGCAGCGTGGCTCTCCTGGGCAGCGCGTGCCAGGGCAAGAGTTCACACCGTTGATGCTAAAGATGCAGAAAACGTGGCTGCCATTTGGGACTTTAAAATAGCCTGTACAATAAATATGCAAATCATCCCAATATGCAAATCAAAGATAACATATAATTATCTTTGTATGGTACCTTTGTGCTGGAAAATGGCTATTTAACAGTTTGGCTCTGCAAATCAAGTGTTGGAGGGACAGAGAGCACAGAACCAGCTTATGGCACAGGAGACTGAGGAGTAAGGACGAAGGAGGAGGAGGGAAGGTGACGCGGGAGTGAGGGGAGGGCTGGGAGCGGACAGGGTGAAGTAGAGGCAGCCGTAGCCTCAGTTCTAGCTCAGCATAGGAAAAACGGAGGCAGACGCAGAGGCCTTGTTTATAGCTGTGCCCGGCCCTGCTCTGTCCATCTGTAGCTTGGTTCAGAGGAGCACGGGACGCAGCACAGGGCTCATGTCCACTGCAATGTCTGCAGTTGAACTGGAGCCCATCTTCAGATGACACAAAACGAGAAGTCACAGGACCTGGTGTGACCCTGAGCCAGGGGCAAGCACTGTGAGCTGTCTAGTCATTTTAAGTCAACATTGCCAGATTAAGCAACCAGGATGACCAAGCCTAGGAATAAGGACGTCATAAAGCCTCATGATATCGGCCTATGAAATGCTCAAGGGCAAATCTGAGGCTGGAATATCTTCAAGGCAACACGCACCCAGTTAAGATCAATAAGTGACACGTGGATGCTTTTAACTTTGGCCTTTTCTTTGCTACCAAGTTCCATTGGCTCTGTGGCTGTGGACACGAGCTGCCAAGGTGGGCTCCAGCAGGCAGGGTGGGGGGATCACTGCAGCATAACAGTAGAGAAAGATTGGAAGTTCCACCAACACTCAGCGGTTACTCAGGGGTTCAGATGGAGTTCACAGAATTGAGTGAGACCCAGACGGCTTCCTCTTATTCCCTGGGGAGGTCTAAGTCCCACTTGCGTCATCCTGGCCTGCCCCGGTTCCTTTAAGAGCCAGGGTGAGGAAGTGGGGTTAGGCCACCTGGGCCTTGATATGCAAAGCACAGCCTCAGTGCTGGTAAATGGGTCTTCTAATGTCATCCTTCCAGCTGGTAGGTTACCTCGGGCTTCCTGCCAACCCCAATTTACACCTTTCTTTCTTTTTTCTTTTTTTTTTGACAGAGCCTCAAGCTGTCCCCCTGGGTAGTGTGCCATGGCATCAGAGCTCATAGCAACCTCTAACTCCTGGGTTCGAGTGAGTCTCCTGCCTCAGCCTCCCAAGTAGCTGTGACCACAGGTGCCTGCCACAATCCCTGGCTATTTTTTGGTTGCAGCCGTCATTGTTGTTTGGCAGGCCTGGGCTGGATTTGAACCCACCAGCTCAGGTGTATGTGGCTGGCGCCTTAGCCACTTGAGCCACAGGTGCTGAGCCATACCTTTCTTATTGTTCTGAAAAACTCACATAAATAGAATAGAACTGGCTTTAATAGAAGAACCTCACTGAACTGGGCTAAAAGTAGGAATCTTGGAGCTGAACTGCCCAAGACAAATCCCGAGCTTCAGTTGTGTGATTTTGGACAAGATACTTAATCCCTGGGACTAAGTCTATTTCCCCTGTACAAACATGGGAGTACCACGGGTATTGAGGGAGCACATCCATCTACAGTGTTGGAATCAGGCTTCACATCTAAGACATAAGCAATAGACTTTAAGCCTTAAGTGAAAACACCTTTTGCAATCAAAGGCTGATCCACATCTCAAAACAAAGGCTTGAAATTACTCTCTTTCCAGATACTCAAGACCAAAAGTCTAATTGAGTCAGGGCAGTGGGGACAGCTGGGGAAGTGGGACCTCTGGGGTGGGATGAGGCCTGGCTGGAAAGGAGACTCGGGTGACACAGATAAGGCCCGAGGGTGTCTCAGAACTCCTTACTTGTAAGGCAAGTTGGTCCTGGGTGTGTGCAGGGTCCTGAAGTGACCCACTCTTGACCTTTATGCTGCCTACTGAGCTCAGGGAGCCTGGCAGCCCCAGCAGACTCAGCCCCAGCTGACCGAGTGGCCTGCAGCCCTGTGACCCCTTGGAAGGGGATACAAGGTCAAGAAGAGCTGAAGGAAGATGTGAAGATTGGAGACCATCCTGGGCATCCTTTCTCTTCACATACAAAGGAGGGAGGAGAAAGTTCCAGAAATCCCACAATAGCAAAATCTCTGTCGGGTGATATTCTTATCTGATAGGTCTGGAATGATCTCAAAATAATAGACTTAACCCAAACTGGGAAGTGGGCTTGAGGACAGATTGTGCAGAGGGAGAGGAGCTGTAAGCAGCTGACGCCACAGACTCATCAGAGGGAACATTTTGGGCCTTTGTATGGCTGATGAATTTTGCTAACAAAACAACAGACAGGCTTTGTTTTTCACGAGTAAACCATACCAAGAAGCTAATCAACCCCACAGAGCCATAGAAGCTGGAGTTGTACAGTAGCTACGAAAGCCAAAAAAGTATCGAAAATCAAAACAATGTTTCCCTTTCCCAGAAACACGTTGGATTAGAATGCCAAAGATTTAGACTCTAGGCCTGGATAGAGACCTCACCCATTTTTAAAGTTACGGGAAACCAACCAACTCAGCTTCTCTAAGGCTCTTTTGCCTTATCTGTAAAGTGTACTCGGTATTCCCACTGTGGATGGTGAGAATAGTGGGGGAACGACCTGCCCATCCCAGGACGTCCTGAAGACCCAGTGAAATTCTGTAGGCGATTGTGCCCATGAACTGCTAAGTGCTACACACATGCAGAGGGAGACTCAGGAATTTTTCACCTGGAAATGCAGAGACAGAACCTCAAACAGAGAAGAGATTGTCAGCACTGGCCAGATACTCTGTGGTTCCCCCATCCATCTGCAGGGAGAGCAAAGCCAGTCAGTGTGAGGAGAAGTGATTCGTGCCCCTCTCAGGGGAGGAAGTCACTGGGAAGCACCTCCCACCTCGCTCTTCCCTTGCTCTGGAAACCTTGGGAGGCCACGTTTTCCAGGTGGTGAGTTATAAGATAGGCTGTTGAATTCCTGCTGTGTGTCATCTGAAGGAGGGAGAAGCACTGAGACCTTCCAAGGCTGACGCAGCTATGCTTGATGTCATTACCCTGACTCAGGATGCAAGTTTTGGTTAGGAAGAGGCCACATCGATTTCAGCCACGCACTGAAGCTTATGTCAACCTCTCCTCTCAGGAATTTAAGTTAAGGATTCTGTGCAAAGCTTTTATTTTGATTAGAAATCTATCTTCCTAGTTGGGAGGGGAAAAAATGGTCTAGACAAAAAATTTCCTTTTGCTACAAAATGCGTTTATTTCCAGCCAAAATGGTCCAACTGCATACATGGGTACATATAATGTCTGTCTTTGATATATTCCCTGTGTACAAGATCCATTTCTAATTATTAAAGCGTATATCAAACAAATATCTTTGTCTCTTAAAACATAACTTAAATAAACTGCTAATGTGTAAGCCAGAGGTGGGGTCACTGACATGTGGGGCCTGCAATTCTTTGCAGATGAGCCCGGAGAGGTATCGATGTGATCAGATTCCCCAGGTCAGCAGGCTGTTAATTGTGCTGCTGTGGCAGTGACTTTCCTCTGAAAAAAGAGTTATGTACAGACAAAGAATTGTGACCTATGCAACGTGGAGAGGCATTTCACAGAATGCAAACACCATTCAAGTCAGTCAGTGGACTCCAGAATGAATGAAAGCTGCATAAATGTAAATGTGTGATCTATGATACCAGGTGTCACAGCCCTGTCACTGGAAACTCAATAAATACATATGAAAGAAAGTAAGGACAGCAGAATGGACTGTGGCAACTGTCCTGATGCCCAGCATCTACCTTCAAGAGTGGGCTTTAAGTTGTTGAGTTTTAGGAATACCATTGTTTTGTTTCTTCAGAGTGAATCTATTTGGAAAGACATTCATTTCCTTTAATAGACCTTTAAATTCTTTATTGGCATTTGAGGCTTCTTAGAGACGCTGTGTCAGGAGTTTGTTGGCTTAAAGAAGAGCATGACATGGTCCACAGAAAGTTGTAATCTGCGTCTTGCTTGGCTCAGAACTTCTAGAATCCAGTTTTATTCTTCATACTTCCTCTCCTCCTGGCTCCTGTTAATATCCCAAGCCTGAAATAGCCACAGATACTCATAGGTTGAATGGTATACTTCCTTACAAAATATCACTTTGGCATCAACTATTCCCAGTAGCATGGCTCCTGCTGGAATAGTTGATCTCTTCAAGGTCTGTCCTTCGGAGTTCTCCACTTGCCCCTCAGAGGTAAGGCTCTTGTTCTAAGGCTGATGCGAGGGAATTCTCGCAAAGGAAATCCCGGATAATCTCTCTTCCCCTTGAGTCTCCTGCCATCCCTCTCACTCCCTGTGAGGCTATGGTTGCAGTTCTGGAGACATATAGGAAAAGTTTCTAAACTCCTCCTGGTTAATCATAGGAAGATGGCCCTCATCGATTGGAGTTAAAATCGGCTCTTCCTTTATGAAATCGGGGTCAAAATTACTGACATCTTCTCTGGATTTCTGCCCAAAAAAAAAGGAAACAAATGGTCAGACTTTGCACACTTGAGGCTCACTCATCTGGCATGGGACTCAGCCCGTCCGGTGACTGGGAGCACTGCTCTGAGGCTTGCTGAGTTGGCACAATTCACAGGGACAGTCACTGTCATTAAGCAGTGCTTTACGGCCATTCTCCTGTGTTGGGTATTAACACGGGACTTCACAACCACCAATTCACTAATCCCATGAAAATCTCACTGGACGGGCCAGCCTCACAGGGAGACTAAGGAATTAACGTGGTCACCCAGACCAGCCACTCCCTCACCCTCCCTTCTCATTTCACCGAGAGGGCACTTCCCAACAGGCCTCGCTGGAGGTGCATGGCTCGTACTTGTCAGCTGAGGTTACGCAAGTCCATACACGCCCACCTCTTGTTCCTACACGAGTCTAGATGCCGGAAGAGATGTTCCTGAGAGACATTTTGGAAATGCTGAGCTTAGGGGACAACTGTCCACATTTCACCCACTAGGTGCATTACACCCACGGACGGCCAGCTCTGTGGCAGGACGACAGGTCCAGCCTCTGAGGGCGCCGCTTTCTCTAGTCCCAGGGGAGCTGGGCAGGGGACGCTCACCAAAGGAAATGGCTTCACCTCTGGGTGCCTGGTGCCCAGCAGCCTGGCGAGGTTGCCACTGATGAAGCTGGCCGGGTGCTCGGGGAGCTGTGCATTTTACATCTTTACAAATGAATACTGCAAAGACCACTTCCACCAGTGCTGGGCCCCTCACTTCTCTTACCTGACTCGAAGACATTTTTCTCTGAGCCTGAGGAGCTCCCCCTTCCCCATAACTCTAGCTCTATCGCAAGCCCTGGCTTCTCTGCCATGAGCTGCACCCTTCTCGGGAATATCACCCCACTCGGCTGCACGGCGCGGGCAGGAGCCCTCCGTGCTCCTTGCCTTTCTCTGTCACGGGGTGCCTGGCCTGCTCTGGCCGGAGCTCTATGCCAAAGCAGCTCATACAGACTCAGGCTCTCCAAGCCAAGGGGCCAGCTCAGAGCAGTGAACAGCATCTCACATCTTCTCTGCTTTCTTGGGGGCTTGGGGAAGGCACAGCAGAGGCCCTGACTAAGGAGTGTGAGGAGACTGGCTGGGACAGTGACTCTCTCAATTAGCTGACTCTCCGGGGGAGCCTGGGAAGTTTCAGGCCTCTGAGACTCTGTGAGGTTTTAACTTAGGTTAAGGGAGGATGGAGCCAGGCCCAGTGGGAGGTGAAAACTTTCTGGAAAGGAACCAGGATACATGGAGAGCTGCTGTCTCTGGTCATGGAGCCTGGCCTCTCCCAGTTGGGACTGCCCTACACAGTGTCTGGCTGAAGTTTTAGTCTGTCACTCCACAGGGGCCATTGACTAGCTGGTGGACTTTGGAGGAAACAGAAGAGTCTGCTATAACGGCCATGGACACTTACGATTCTGGGTCTGAAAGGCGGCTCTAGTTGGCGGTGGTTCAGCTGGGCCCAGTCGATCTCCTTAAAGAAAGGATGTCTCAGGATGGCGTGCTCTCCGCCCTGGGTCAGGCTGCCCAGCCGCATGGTGGGGTTCTTGGTCATGAACTGAGAGAGGCAGGCGGACAGAGAGAGAAAGAGGAGAGTCAATCACTCAGTGACACACACACCGTGGGTGCGTGTCGCAAGCGGCAGGCACGGGCTCTGGCAGAGCCACCATGGGAGGCTTTCGGCCCGTCTTGCTGAGCTGGCTGGGTTTTCCACACAGGCAGCACCTCAGGGTGAATCACACCTCACAGGCCCAAGACTTGAGCAGATTTACAGCCCTCCCACTTCCATTTCAGACATGACCACTGAAAGAAAGCAGAAGGGTCCAGTTTTCTTTTCTGTAAATACCACATATTTTTCTTCCCTCTTTAAAGCAAAGAAGCTCTTTGTAGAACAGTGCGCCTTTCCCTAGCACTGCAGCTGTGGACAGCAGGCATCTTATGAATGGGGCTTCTTTCACAGACAGCTGTGCCATTTTTCGGAGCGCCCTGACCAGCTGGCCAGTGTTCCCGACTGGCTGGCCAGCCTTCCCGCTCTGACGAGACCACAGACAGAGGAGTGAGAGTTGTTATTTTTGAAGATCTGTGTGAAGAAGCAGCAAGGGTAAAAAACTGGAAAGTTCTGTTCTGTGTTCCTGATCTACAAAAAACAAAGTGGGCCCCTTTTCTTTAGGCAGCAAAGATATCATAGTTTCAGATGGAAAGTTTTCCTGTCAAGATCCCTCCTCCCCCACCTCACTGTTTTGAAACAGGTTTAATTACTGAGATTCCATTGCTACACAGACGGGAAACTAAAAACAACCATTGCCACACATTTAAGCATTGTGTGTCTATAAATCCTCTGTATTTACATCAGTTGGGAAAATTCCTTTGTGTTGAGCTCCTATCGAAATGTTTACAGCTAAATCTGCTTTCACACAATAGTCAGTAAAGGTGTTTTAATCACCAACAACAAGTTCAGGATAATCACTTTTCTGGCCAGAACAAGGCTCTCAATTTCAGAGACACTTAAGGTAATTTCTATTTGAAAAGAAAATTGCCTTGGATGTATAAGCTTTGCTTTCATTTTAATCTAAATCAAGCCATCTTTAAACAGATGTATGACAACTTATGACAGCCCCCAAGCGTCCCTTTCCAGGTTTAATTTGTGGACATAAGACAAGAGCAAAGCTGTGCTGACAGAGACGGCCTTGCAGGTCAATTTACATGAAAATCTAGCTGCAGGTGGAGATGCAGAAAAAGTGTTTAGAGGCGGCTGCTCTGTCACTCCAGACGTCCAAGCTGTGGAGAGCTTCAGTGTTGGTTCAAATGAAAATTATAACGTTGGAGGGAGAGGCTGTGGAAGTTCCTGAGCCTTGTGACAGGACAGACCTTGTAAAATGCTTTTTTAAAAGCTTCAAAGGGAGATGATAAAAAATGAAGATGACACTGATGTTTAATGGCTCCTCCTCTCTCCCAGTGACAAGGAGCAAAAGCTACAGGTGGTGCTGGGAGAGGTGGGGGACCAAGAGTAATAGCAGCACTCAGAGCTCCAGAGGCCCATCAGAACAGGGGTCACCTGAGGCACTGACAGTGGTCAGCACGGACTTCGGAAATGGGGGTCTCGCAGACAACGGGCTCACACTCTGGTGTCCTCTCTCCCTGGATAAACCTATACAACTCAGGAGTGACGGGAAAATACTCACAAAAAGGAAATGAGCCGATTCTCAATCCTTAGGACAGTCAATGGGATGCAATTGCGATGGAAGAGCAGTTGCTATTCTAAGAGCTAATTAGCAAAACCCAGTGCTGCACTGTGCTCCCGAGAGGGTGGGCCAGGATGGCACAGCAAACCCAGCTGGCCTGTGGGAAACTCCCAGGCCTGCCAATGGTGCACGGGGAGGACGTCCTGTGAATCTGAGAGCACGGCCTGTTCTTCTGGGCAAGAGGAACAGCGCAGACTCTCCATGCCCGCGTGGCAGGAGCCCCAGCGTCCCAGAGACTTTGCCCATTCTTCCTTGTCCCCACCACTGAATCCCAGCTTCCATGGGGCACTGAGGACAAGGTGACCGAATCTCAGCTGCTCCTCCTCTCACAAGTACATCCCTGGAATTGGGGGTGCCTCACACTTTCTCTTAGGGTTCTGGTAAATGCTGGGCAGTGTTGTTTAGATTTTTAATATCCTGGCTTGCGCCCTTTAGATGCAGCTATCCTCTACCTAAACATAAACCCTAATCCACTTTACAAAAGCTCATAGGGTGTCCATTGTACACTAGGCCTCATGGGAAACGCAGGTGACAAAGACAGTTTCTCACTAGCGAGGAGCTGATCACCAGAGGGGGAGGGACTCACAGATGCTGTCAGACACATCTGGATGAAACAAGCTCAGAAGAGGTACCAGGCAAATAGCACTGGGGCTGGTGGTGTGGAGGCAAATGACAGTCTCGGGGAAGAGGGTGGCACTTGAGGAGACAGGGGTAAATAAAGTTAACATAGGCATGGAGGAGGAAGACAATCGTGCTGGGGGATGCAGCCGGCACTGTGTTCAGAGGCACATATTCGGCTGGCCACAGGGGCCGCTGAGGGACTAGGGACTAGGGAAGCAGAAGGATCCATCAGAAGGGCTTGGAGGCGTGGGTGGCGGGAGCTGCCCTGTGATTTAGCCACAGCGTGACGAATAAACTCCAAATGGAGAGGTAAGGGTTGGTGGTAGGTGAACGGCTGCAAGGCTGAGATGACGGCTGAGAAGACACGAGCTCAGAAATGGGGAGTTTACAGTTAATGGGAGTGAAGTGTGGGAAGCCTGTCCTACAGGGCTGTAGACGAGGAATGAGAATGGACACGGGCCACCAACTTCCTGGACAGGCGAAGGGGAGAGTCCAAGTTCAACCCTCCCTGGCAGGCTGACCGAGTAGAGGTGCTGGGAACAGAAACGGGACACAAAGGGAGCAGGATATGATCGCCCGCTGCATCATAGCAGGGGCAGGAGTAGCAGCAAAGACAAAAATCACGTCTGAAGATTTTACAGTCTGCCAAGTCTGGGTGGCTGGCAGGCTCAGCTTTGCATGTGAGGTGTGGGTACCTGCCTGGAGATGACTGGGGTATAAGTTCGGGGTTCAGCCACAGGTGGAGATCTAACTCTCGGACGCATCAACGTGCGGAGACAGCTGAGGCTGGGGGTGGGGGGAGGAAGGATAGAACCGAGACCAGCCCCAGGCCTCAGACACATGTTACTTAGTTCACACAGTACGTTTATAATTTTGGTTACTTGTCAAATATTTAAAAGCTAGGAAATGTCACAGCACATACAAGTCAGATTTTCCAACTTGTCTTGGAAAATGGAAGGTTCTGGAACACTGAAGTTGTACGGTGGCTGCTGTTCTAATGGGGCGTCCAACCCCCAGGAGGCCATGTGCCCTCGCCCCCTCCCTGCTGGCCAGCTCCTGACCCCTGGTGCAGAGGGAGAGCCGGGGGGCAGCTGGTGGAGCTCACGAGGAAGCAGGGGAATAAGGATACCATGAAACAGAAACCAGGACAGGACCCATTCCCAGGGGTGAGGGAAGGTGGTGCTAAGGGGGTGGAATTTTCGTGTGTTGGGGGCAGGTTGTGACCCCCCTCCCCAAAAATGCAGAGATAGGACGCTAAGGGAACATATCCTCAAGCCTGGGTCTGAGACCTTTCACGGCACACATTGGCATAGGTGTGCAAGCTGGAGGTGGGAGGGGGGAGCTTGTCACCCTCGCCTGGACACCGCTCTCTCCATAAGCGACACCGCTCTCTCCATAAGCACCCTGCTCCCTCTCCTGTGAACTGCAACAGCATATTTCCTATGCGGAAAACTTCCTCCATTTGTTTATGTCCCTAATGGGACCCAAATGCCACACCAGTCAACAGTGTTGTTTAGAACAAGCGCTTTCAACTGTGTCTAAGGTCACATGTCAACTTGCCTCACCTTGACTGACCTCTAAGGTCACATGTCAAACCTGCCTCACCTCGACTGACCTCCTTCCCAACTGTGGTGCAAAAGTGAAGGTTGGCCCGAAAGGAAAATGGTGTGACTTCACGGAGGACTCTGGACACATTTGCTAAAGGAAGCAGAAAGTTTTCTAGGGCCAACAAAAGCACTTAATAAGCTGCAAAGAGTGAGAGGCCCAGGTGGAAAATCTGATTCTACCCCAATGCACGTGGACCAACTGGGGAGCAGGGGAAGGGGAAAGATCAGGAACTCACAGCCTCATGCTGCATCCCCCTTCCCTCTGAGGCCCTCCTCAGAGTAGAATTTAACTGGAGAGGCACACACGGTCCGGTCTGGAGAGTGAGCAGCCGCCAGTCAGCCTCCTTCCTGAGGCAGCTCCAGCTGAGGACTCAGGCCAGGTCTGTGTAAGAAAGTCCCGGGGAAGTTCCCTGTGAACCAGGCAAGGACACAGAAAGATCTTCTTTGATGGGGCTCAGAGGGCAACTGGTCAGGCTGCGCAGTTTGACTCACTGTGTTTCTATGCTAGTTCTACCACTGAGGCGCTGTGTTACCACAGACAAATTTCATAACCTCTCTGAGCCTCAGTTTGGCTCCATTATCAAATGAAGATTTTTCTGTACTTCAGAAGGTTACAAGGAGTAAATGAGATAATCAATGGCACCAAAAAAACCCCTCAAGGAACAAAAGTATTAGTGAGTGTCTTGTTAAACTACTTGTAGGGACATTTCTGTTTTACTTAGAGGAGGGAATGTGACTGAAGCCTCTGAGACTACAATCTCAGGTCAGCCTTGGTGACAGCTGTCTCTCCCTGTCACCCACACTGTCCCAGGCTTCAATAATGGGTACTAGGAATGGTCTTTAAAAAACAGTTTTTCCGACAGCAAATCTTTTCTAAGATGATCTTAACACAAGAATATAAATAGTAGCCAAGTTTTACTGTGCAACTGTATCTGTGCTGAGGGAGAGCGGAGATACTAACCCCAGGAAGAGGGGTGCAGTGGCACCACTGCTTTGTAAACCTGGCATCAGGTAGAGAACTACTCCGATCTGGTGGACTGTGCTACAGATGAGGCGGCTTCGGTTGATTTCTGAGTTGCTGGACGTTCTAGATGATGGAATTTAAACTAATCCTGTCTCATTATGAGCCATGAGATAACAGGATCCCAATGTACTTTGGAACTCATTAAACGAAAGCAATGGCTAAAAGTATTTTTTCCCTCTTTCAAAATCTAATTTCATAGGAAAAGGATTAGTTATATAAATAGCAATTAGTCTAATAAGATTTTCTTCCAGGAGTCAAGAGAACACTGCATTTTCTACCTAACAGTTGGATTTGGCCGTTGAGCAGACCAAGGGACTTTCTCCTTTCATTCCATTCAGCCCCTAAACAAAGGCAGAGAGAGTTAGCAGCTAAGGCTGGCAAACCCGGCAGAGAAGGGAACCAGGCCACAGGACTTGAACACTGAGCATCAATATGCCAGAAACGCTCGCAACTGGTAAGAAGACACCCAGAACTAAGGCTCTACAGAGAGTCCTGGGAACACAGCACAGAAAGCGTGTAGGACACAGAACATAGCCCACCTTGCTGTGGGTGCGGAACCGAATGGCCACTGGGGCTGACAAGAAGCACTCCACACGCGTGTGTGGTGGGCAGGTGCCTCTGTCTTCTGCGGCTGGCACTGATAGAGTCTGACCCAGTTATGAGGACCTGTCACCATCTTTGTCCTCTCATACGCTCATGTTGGCTGCAGTTGGGAAGCACAGACTTGGGGACAACCTATGCACAGCACCCCGGCTCAGAGCAGTGGTAGTGAAGGGGCTGGGCCCGTGGGGCAGACAGGAGAGGACAGACAGGAGGGGAGACACAGCAGGGCTCTCCCCAGAAGGCAGAGGCAGACATTTAAACCTAAGATGAGGCTGATGATAATCCCTCGATGGTGAGATGGGCTCGCAGGGCAGAAAGTCCCCATGGATTTTCTGAATCTCTGGGGAAACATCTCCGTAACCTTCCCAGGCACTGTTCTTATATGGAATGGGCCACTCCACATGGGCCAGGAGACTTGCTCTAGTTTGTCAGACTGGATTTGTGGGGAATTCTCTAGGCAGGGCTGGAACCGGGAATGTACATACCATGGCATTAGACCTCCTGCCAGGAATCCAGACAGCCGTGGGAAGGGGCAGCAGCAGGAGTGAGTGAGTGGAGAAAACAATAGCACAGTTGGCGTAAATGTTCTATCACTGTGCTGAGTGGCAGCCATTATATCACAGGTGAATGGTCCCCATTCTTGTGTTGTACCAGGAATTCAAAGTGTTTCAAATTCATTCTATGTGCAGCAATTGTGATTAATATTCCCATTTTACAGATTAGGAAACTGAGGAACAGACCATCTGCAACCTGCCCTTGGTACACAGTTCAGGCATGTGAGGCTGGAACTTGAACTCAGGCTTGTCTGACATGTGAAGTCTTTGCTTTGGGTCACCATGCTAAGCGTCCCTGAGGAGAGCCCATCTTCTCATTTGGATTCTGGGTTAAAGAACAGTGTGGACAATGCTTGGACTGACAGGAATCCTGGCATCACGCTCAGGACCGCGCCTGGACAAGAAGCCCCAGGGCTGCGTGTGTTGACTGATAGGCTTTTTTTGCTGGCTCTCAGGGCACTCCCCTTCCTTAGATTACGAGGAGGGAGGACTGAGGAGAGTGCTCAGGGCAGGGCTACAAGAAGCTTGTTAGGAGCCTGAGGCCTCCTGCAGCCCAAGTGCCTGGTTGTACCTGAGACCTGAGGCCTTTACATTGGAGAAGATAAGACAGGGCACTGGGAACACTTTCAAACACCTGAAGGAAGATCTGTCAGCCACAGAAGGATGGGGCAGCTCCAAATGGGAGAAATGAGCTCAGGAAGTAGAAATTAAAGGAGGTATATAAAGTGTATCACAAGAAAAATTAAAACAAAAACATTTTTAATACTCTATTCTGTCAAGTGATGGAGGAAGCTTTCCTGGCAGGAATGGGACTGTTTTGTCAAACACTTGAAGCAGAACACCGGACCGACCTGTTTGGGTCAGATGGGTGGTGACACCTGTGTCCTCCGCAGTCTATGCCCATGTCCAGAGTCTATAATCTTAGCCTTTCTTCTCCTTTGGGATGTATCATCACAACCCAAAGAAAGACAAAGCTGACCTTTTGAAGATGTCTGTATCTCCCTCAGCTACAGAGATGCTGTATTCTCCTTGGGTCTTAAATAGATTTTTCTTTATAAAAAAATAAAAATGATATATAAGTTGCTCAAGCTGATCTCCCTGAGGTAGTTACTGAAGGAGTGGACATGAGTATGTGGGTGTCTCTGAAATGCCCATCGGTCAGTGCCTTCACGGACCTACGTCAGAACATTCTGTGAGGTGTCTGTACGTCACTTCCTCCTAATGAAACTTAGTACAAGAAACCCCCGTAGGAGAAGGCATGAGCAGTGCTGGTCCCCCGGAGCTAAAATCCACAGTGGGTTTGCCGGCTGTGTCCCTTCTTGTCTGTGACTGGAATCCAGAAGCCTCTTCTCAAGCACATGCTCAGTTCCTCCCAGCGCTCAGCCTCTCCTGTTCTGTAACCATCACTGCTTCCTCTGAATCCCAAACCATCTCCGGAGCTTAATGGAGGTCATGTGACAACGTTGGTTAAAAATAGGCAAAGGTCCCAGGAGACTCTCAGAGATGAATCCCAAGGTCATGCTCGGTGCCGACACCAATGTCGTCAGCCAGCAGGCTTTTATTCCTGGCAAACCGGCCCAAGCAGCTCTGACTGACAGGGCAGAAAAGTCATCACTCTCCAATGATTTTCAACAATGGGAAAAGGAAGGTCCACCCCCAGCTGCTGCCCGCCATGCCCAAGCTACACAGACTCCCTTTCTCCAGGAATCAGCCCTAACGGAGCTATGGAATGGGCGCTAAGGGAAGATGGTCAGAGGTGTTCTACACAGAGCCCTTTAGTTCCCTCTGAAGAATCCCCAGGCCCATCCCCGTCCTCGTCTTTGGGGAGGGAACAAACCCACCAACCCCAAAGCGCACCACTCCTATTCATGAGAGTTCTCTAACTTAAAACAAAAGCTTTTCTGACTCACAGACATTGGTTATGGAAGCTCCACAGAGGAAAGGTTTCCATGTTCACGTTACAAAAGCTTTGACATCTTCACGCCTCTGGCTGAGGTGCAGATTAGAGAGACATCAGCACACGTGTTAGTGCCGCATTGAAAACCCTTCACACTGCTGCCTGCACAGAAAATGCCAGGACCTCCATTCTCAGCGAATTAAAATCCAATGAGGGGGAAGGAGGTTGAGAACGGTAACTTTAGTAAAGTTTTATGATTTACCTCCCTCCAATACAAACTCTCCTGGAAGATCAGCGGACATCAGCTGATTTGTTTTCTGCAGACACCAGCTTCGATCTGTCAGTAAATGGTTCATCTCTGAAAGGTGTTACCCTCACGAGGGTCTCAGTCGGAGGCTTGTGGGGCAGCTTCATTTCCCCGTGTGGGAGTTCCAGTCCTGACAAAGGATGGCCAGGCTGCAGGCTGCCCACACTCCTATCAAAGGACCTTTGATAACTTTCTTCTGGACGTCCCCCATGGCGGCATTTGATAAACTTGCTCCCACGATCCGGAGTTGGAGCATCTGTGTGGCCCCAGCCTTGGCCTGACCGCCTTTGGCAACTCCCTGGGGCATTCCAACCTCTCCCAGTAGGGAAGCAGGGAAGCTGAGAGGTGACAGTCACAATGCTTCTGGAATCCATGCCTGGTGACAGATGTGGGGCACACTGGCAGCTTGAGGAGGATTCCGGAACTGCCTGTGGCTCCCCCTCCCTTGTGCACAGAGGCGCACAGGGTTCCAAAGACAATGCCCGATGATGACAGCGGACGGGCTGGGCGGGACACAAGCCCACGCGAGCACACACACTTTAATTTCTATAAAGCTGAGGACAAAAGCATTTTACGATCTCCCGCTGATGCCAAGTTTACAGTGCCTCCTGAACCGGCAACGGTGACTCAGGAAAGCACACCAAACAGCTTTCGGCACTTACTTAACCCAGCCACCTGTGTGTGCAGACAGGGTGGTGACCTCACCTGAGTCAGCATCTCTCGATGGAGATGATTCAGCAAAAGAGCACCAACCTCTGAGAGCAGGCTGTGGAACCTAGGATATCCCCATGCCTTTCCATACCCAAACAAGGGCAAAACCCAGCTGAACCTCAGAAGCCCAAAGTAAACTTTCTATTTTCTTTTGTCTCATGATTATCAGAATTTTGGGGTCATTTAGTGCCAGCCTAAGACACCTGATGTCCAGGTTACTCAGAAGACCTGTAGTATTTATTCCCAAACCAAGTTGAAAAAAATGTGAAAAATAACCATCTTTAGGGTCAGTGATCTAGAATACCTACAACATTCTTTACACAGATGTATGTATCTTTGTATATCTTTTTTGTGTTAGCTTCTGAGGATTTGGCCAGTTCTTGGGACCTGAGTTGGGGGCGGGGGGTGGTGGTGAGGCTGTTTGCTTTGGAGCATGAACTTCTGAGTACTTGATATTGAAAGAGATAAGATAAAACCATAAAATATGGGGGTCTTTGGGGGTTATTTTTAGTTGTAAGGATCATTGGTTAACGACTGTGAAATTTTAAAAGTGAAAGCCCTGGGCCAAGCATTGCACGCGTGCTCTAACCAGCCCTCCTACCACAGATTCTGGGCTCCCTGGGAAATGCTCTCACAAGCTAGTCCTTTGGGCTCTACCTACGCCTGTCTGAAATTTTTGAATGATTATATACATACAAAAGTCCACAGTCATGGGGGTGGCAGGAGTGGACAGGGGAGTGGCAAAGGTGACGATGGGAAAGGCCAGTGCAGGATGGTAACATCAGACCAGGAATCAGAAGACCTTGGGGCCCACCCTGCCAACCACTCACTCTCACAGGAATGCTGGTCCCAGACACGCCCCCACGCCCCAACTCAGGGCTCCCTGATACTTCAGGCCAGTTGAAACCCCGAGGGACTTACCATCTACCCCTTTATGTATGGACCATTACATAAGTGAGTATCTGAACAGCATCCACAAATACAGATAATAATAGCTTCCATTTTTGAGAGGGAATACAAAAAGCTTTTCCTTTACAAAGCAAAAAAAAGGCAACCAACATATCCAGTAGACACTAATTTGAGGGACAGCTCTGAGGATACATTAAGACAAAAAAGATTATTAGAAAATCTCTGGAATCCATGTAAAGATGGCCTACCACACGGAGACAGTAGGAGAGGGGTACAAAGGGCTGGCTTGGAGATGTCAGCTTTCCTTCCTGTCTGGTGGGAACGGGTAGATCCAACCAGTCAGAAAAGAACCCCACAGGGTCACAAGGCAGTGGTTTGGGGCAGTTTCAACCAGTGAAGACTCCCTGGTTCTCAGGTCTCTTGTTAAAAATGCTTTTTAGGGGCCAGGCACAGTGGCTCACACCTGTAATCCTAGCACTCTGGGAGGTCGAGGCAAGTGTACGGAGTCCCTGCACCCCAGCTGTCTCCATCCCCCATGGAGTCACTGCACTCCAGCTGTCTCCAAGAGCTCTAGACCTGCCTGAACAAGAGTGAGACCTTGTCTCTACTAAAAACAGAAAAACTAGACGGGTATAGTGGTGGGTGCCTGTAGTCTCAGCTACTCAGGAGGCTGAGGCAGGAGGATAGCTTGAGCCCAGGAGCTTGAGGTTGCTGTGAGTTATGATGCTGTGGTACTCTACCTCGAGTGAGACTCTGTCTCAGAAAAAAAAAATGAAAATGTTTCTTTGGGGTGCTCTTAGATACTGACTTAGGGGTTGAAGGACATTTCTTAAGAAGGCACAGGAAGTCTTCAGGGCTGCTGAAGGAGTGAGTGTTGTGAATTTTACCTGTGGATGAAAACAATCTGAGTGACACAGATTGCCATTCCAGGAACCAGAGACTCTTACTTGCATAAGAGGGAAGCTTGTATGTGGATCATATCATTTGCTCTTTCTGTAAATTTATATTTTAAACTATTTCCCTTCATTTGTGAAAATGTGTACTTTTTCTCCATAGGCTAGAAATGTTTCTTCCTACACCCATGCTGAGCTTGTGTAAGATACACATTCATATGTTGGTTTGTAAAATGTCCTATTGTGGAGATTTTAGAGAGGATACCCCAAACTCAGCCTTGACACTTACTGACACAGGCCCCATCTTGTTTCCTTTGTTCCCTCCCCAAACTTCTGGATGATTTTGAAGGAAGTCCCAGAAATCGTGTCACTAGTGAATACTTCCATCCACTTTTATGTAACAGCCAGAGTGATTATTAAAACATGAAATAGTGATTTTATGGCTTGCGTTTGCTTGAAATCCTTCAAGGACACTTGGGATAAAGTCCAAGTTCCTTCCCGTGACCAAGGCTGTCTGTCCTCACAGCTTCTTCAGCCTCGTCTCCATCCCCCAGGGAGTTCCTGCCCCCCAGCTGTCTCCATCCCCCACGGAGTCACTGCACCCCAGCCGTCTCCATCCCCCATGGAGTCCCTGCCCCCCAGCCCTCTCCAGCTGTCTCCATCCCCCACAGAGTCACTGCACCCCAGCCATCTCCATCCCCCACAGAGTCACTACACCCCAGCCATCTCCGTCCCCCATGAAGTCACTGCACCCCAGCTATCTCTGTCCCCAACAGAGACACCACACCCCAGCCATCTCCATTCCCCACTGAGTCACTGCCCCCCAGACAGCCCACATGGAGCTGCCGGAACAGAACTCTCCTTTCTCAAGACATTTGCGTCCTTCAAGCCTAGTTTCTCTTCAGCTTTTGTTCTCACTTCAGATGCCATCCCTGCTGGATGGCCTCCTTTCACAGCCCAACATGAGTTGACCTGCCTGACCTATGCTTCCTAAGCACCTTGGACTCCTTTCTTATTAAATTGTAAGTATGTAGTTATCATACAATTGTTTCCTTTAAAGATTTTTCTCCTTCCCCACCCCTCCTAGATTGTAAATTCCACAAGGGCAGGGATGCTGTCTGCCTTGCTCACGACCAGATCCTGCACAGAACATGGTAGAACCGATGTCTGCTATGCCTGACATGTACCTGTGCCATGAGCACTGGTCAGTGTCTCCTGGGCTATCTGCACCCCACCCATATGTCTTTGGTTAAAATTAAAACCTCCTAGAAAAATATGATTTTCTTAGGAATAAAAGCCTACCACAGCCTGGTGTACCATTAAGCACTTCTTAATCCTGATGATGTTGCTCCAGTGTTCAGGGAGAGGATGAGGATGAGGGCAACTCTAAGCGTGTTGTAAAATCAGCACTCATAAGTTAGCAATAGCAGTAGCTTGCTCTTGTATTGCGTGTTCTGATTAGATGCACAAGGCCCTCTTTGATGTGGGTACTGCAGGTGCTGGCGTCACACCTCCAGAGGAAGATGGCAAACAAGTGGCACAAGTGGAATGGGGGTCCTTGTGAGATCAGAGTGTGCTCTCCCCATTTTAGTATGTGAAGTCCCGTCATCTCTTTGAGCCTCAGTTTCCTCTTCTGTAAACCAAGGACTTAGACAAGATGTTTTTAAGGACTTCCAGCTCCGAGATTCTGTGTTTATGTTTTAATGGTTACAAAGCTCCATGACGTTTAGGACAGATGAGTGGCCTCCCGCTCTGTGGGTTGTCTCTTCACTCTGTGGGTTGTTTCCTTTGCTGTGCAGAAGCTTTTTAGGCTTGCTGTGATCCCAGCTGTCCAGTTTTGCTTTGGCTGGGTGTGCTTGGGCAGTACGACTCAAGAAGTCCTTGTCCAGACCAATGTCCTGAAGCATTTTCCCCAGTGTTTTCTCTTAGTAATTTCATAGTTTCAGGCCTTAGTTTTTTATCACTTTTTTTTTTTTTATGTCGAGATGCAAGTTTCGTTCTGCAGATGGATATCCAGTTTTCGCAGCACCACTTATGGAAGAGACCTTCCTTTCCCGCTGAATGATGTTGGCACCTGTATAAGTTCACATAGATGTGTGGATTCATTTCTGGGTCCATTGGCCTATGGGTCTGTTTTTATGTCAGTGCCATGCTGATTTCATTACTGCAGCTCTGTAGTAGATTTTGAATTCAGGTAACATGATTGCTCAGGATGCCTTTGGCTACTCTGGGTCTTCTGTGGTTTCACAGAAATGTCAGATTATTTTTTCTATTCCTTTGGAGAATGCCATTGGTATTTTCATGTGGATTGCATTGAATCTGTAGATTGATTCAGGTAGTATGGACATTTTAACATATGATTCTTCCAACCATGAGGATAAAATATCTTTTCTTCGTGTGTCTGTGTCCTCTTCGACTTCTTTCATCAATGATTTAGAATTTTCTTTTTTTTTATTTTATTACGTCAAATACACATAGATCGTGAATACATTCATGCATATGTAGGGAGATCTTACACTTCTTTGGTTAAATTTATTTCTAGGTAATTAAATTTTATTTGAGACGCTTTCTTGGTTTCCTTTTAGGTTCTTTGCTGTTGGGATATAGAAACACTATTGATTTTTGTATGTTGATATTGCATCTATCCTAGAACTTTACTCAATTTATCACTTCTAACAGTTTTTGGGTGGAATCATTAGGTTTCTCTAGATATAAGGTCATGTCACCTGCAGATAAGGACACTGTGGCTAGACTTCTGCCTTTCCAGTTCAGATGCCCTTAATTTTTTTCTTCTGCTTGACTGTTCTAGCTAGAACTTCTGGTACTGTGCTAAGTAACAGTCATGAAAGTGGGTGTCCTTATCTTGTTTCAGATCTCAGAGGAAAGGCTTGCAACTTTTCCCCAGTCAGTATGATACTGGCTGTGGGTTTATCATATGGTTTTAGGGTGTTGAAGTTAGTTCCTTCGATACCCAGTTTTTTCAGGATTTTTATCATGAAGGGGATGTTGAATTTTATCAAATGCCTCTTCTGTATCAGATGAAATGATCATGTGGTTTTTATGCTCCATTCTGTTGATATGAGGCCTCACACTGGTTGATTCTCATATTCTGAATGATCCTTTTATCCCTGGGATAAATCCCACTTGACCATCGTGCATAATCTTTTAAATGTGTTGATGGGTTCAGTTTGCTAGTACTTTGCTCAGGAATTTTATATCTGTGTCCACTAGAGATGTGGCCTATACTTTTCTATTTTTGTTGTGTCTTAATCCAATATTGGTATAATGGTGCTGCAGGCCTGAGAGTATCCCCTCCTCCTTGATTTTTGTGAACACTTCCAGTGGGATGGAATTAGTTCTTTGAATGCCTGGTAGAATTCAGCAGTGAGGCTATTGGGTCCTGGGCTGTTCTTTGACAGGGAACTTCTTGTTACTGCTCTGTCTCGTGACTTGTTACTGGTTTATTCAGGTGCTGAATTTCTTCCTCTTCTAGGAATTCATCCATTTATTCCAGGTTTTCCAATTTATTGGAATATAGTTGGTCATATTAGTCCCTAGTGATCCTTTGGATTTCTGTAGTTTTAGTTGTAATGTCTCCTTTTCATCTCTAATTTTATTTGACTCTTCTCTCTTCCTTAGTTGGTCTGGCTAAAGGTGTAGCTATTTCATTTAACTTTAAAAAAAAATACATTTTCTTTCACTGATATTTTGCATTTTTTTCAATTTCATTTATTTCTGCTTTGATTTTTATTATTTATCTTCACCTACTAATTATGGATTTGTTTTGCTCTTATTCTTTGAGAGGCATCATTAGTTTGTTTATTAGAAAGTTGTCTAGATGTAGGCCTCTACTGCTATAAACTTCCCTAACTTTCTTCTTATTACGCTTTCAATTTATCCCATAGGTTTTGTTGTTGGTGGTGTTTTTTTTTTTTTTTTCCTCTCACTATTTTGCCTGGGCTAGAGTACAGCGGTATTATCCTAGCTCACAGCAACCTCAAGTGATCTTCCTGCCTCAGCCTCCTGAGTAGCTATGACTACAAGCATGTGCCACCACAGCTGGCTAAATTTTCTTTCTTTTAATTTTTCTCTTTCTCTCTTTCCTTCTGTTCTCCTTCCTCCCTCCCTTCTTCTTTCCTTTCTTTCCTTCCCTTCCTTTCTCTCTCTCTCTCTTTCTTTCTTCAGGCTGGTTTGGAACCCTTGACCTCAACCAATCCTCCTGCCTCAGCCTCCTAGTGTTCTAGGATTATACTTGTGAGCCACCACATCTGACCTTCCATAGGTTTTTATATGTTATGTTTCATTTTCATTTATTTGCAGAAATTTTAACCCTTTTTGAGTGTATAGTTCAGGGGCATTAAGTACATTCATAGTTTTGTACAACCATTACCCTATCCATCTCTAGAACCTTTTTGCCTTCCCAAATTCAAACTTCATACCCATTAAGCACTAACTTCCCATTCCCACCTTCCTGCAGACCCCAGTGACTACCATTCTACTTTCTGTCTCCCACTTTGGACACCTCCGACGATCTTTGTCCTTTTGTGTCTGGCTTATTTCATGTATCAAAATGCCCTCAAGGTTCATCCATGTTGTAACATGTGTCAGAATTTCCTTCCTTTTTTAAGGATGAATAATATTCCACCATGTGTATTACCACATTTTATTTATCCATCAATCTGCGATGGACACTTGGTTTGCTTGGCTATTGTGAATAATGCTGCTCTGAGCAGTGGTATATAAATATCTGTTTGAGTTCTTGCTTTCCGTTTTTTTTTTGGCATATATACAGAAGTAGACGTTCTGGATTGTATGGTAGTTGTCTGTTTAATTTTCTGAAGGCCTGCCTGCCATATCATCTTCCACAGTGGCTGTGCCATTCTGCATGTTCGTCAGCAATGCATAGAGGTTCCAATCTATGTGTTAAAGTAATATGCCCAGAGGCCTTTCATGAGTCATACTTTCTCTGTGCCTTGTGGTTTTGTCAGCTATAAAATGAGGGGGTTGGAATGAATAGTCTCTAAGGTTTATATTCTAGCAGTAAAAGGACTAGACGGGCCTAATTAAATCAAATTGCAATTACAGGCAGAAAGCAGTCTCAATGTGTTGTGGGTCATGACCTGGTATCTTGATATGACACAGAAACTTGTCAGAGATAAGGGCCAAGAGCCTCACAGGTAATTGGAGAGGACACTTCCTGAGTGCGTGCCTTGTGCTGAGCCTTGCTCCAAACATCCCGCACACACGATCATGGTCCATCCACACAGTCACCCCTGGGCAGATGCCCTAACTGCACAGGAGAGGAAAGTGGGGCATGGAAATTACACCATTTGCCCAAGATCATGTAGCCAGCACGTGAAGGAGGCAAGATGTGCCCTTGGACAGCCCTGCTCAGGAGGCAAGTTCTTGACCACCCCGGCCCTGCTAGCTTCCTTCCCAGTGTTTCTCCCCAGGCCCTGCGCACTCTCAGCTGTTCTCTTTCTCTTCCTCCATCACACTTCTGTTTACGTATTTTAGCCCTCTGCAAAGATGAGCTGGACGTCCTCCTCTACAGCATTTAAACTTCTTGTTTTTAGGCAAGGAGCCTAAAATTGTACAAAACTATACCAGAAATTCTCTCAGTGAATTTTATTCTTAGTAATTTCATCTGATGACTTTTTAATATTTTCCTGAAAATTACTTTGAAGGCACGTTCCTTGAAGGGGGAAGAAACAGAAGGCTTTTGGTGCAGCTGGGACGTGTTTCTGTACTATTCTGTGTAATCCCCACAGTGACCACATGGCATGGCTTTTCTCCCCTCTATTTTACAAGCAAGGACACTGAGGTTCAGAGGATGCGAGGGCTCCCTGAGGTCACTCAGCTAGATGGTGACAGGCCTAGGAGGCTGCCCTGGCATGGGGAGCTCAGAGTCACTGCTCCCGGCTCTGGGGATGACACCCCAGACAGACGTGGACTGCCATTAAGGAAAATGAGCGCTGGATAAATGATATGGAATGAACCAAATAGAGTAGCTGGTGTTAGGAACAGAAATAAAAGGCAGTGAAGGGTTTTCAGCCTCCCAGAAGTGAGTCTGTGAGGAGAAGGGACAGCTGAGTCTCCAGGGAAGATCAGGCACCAGGGGCTGTTTTCCCGCAGAGTGAAGATCACGAACAGTATTACTGGGTCACACGTGCTTGTTACAAAAATATTTATCTTTGCATAAAAGATAAAGCTCAAAGCAATTGTATTTATCTGGTTAAGAAATAACAATCTTAATAATTCTGCATGAATCTTAACCTTGACCTTAACCTAGTACCTGTCCTAGGTTCTATAAGGATTGACTGAGGGAGTGATACCTAGCCTCAGACTCAGCTGGAAAGCACTCTCTCAGGGAGACTCTGAATGAGGTTGAGGACTGCTATAAATGTCAAGACAAAAATTAAGAGAAGCAGATGTTAGTGGAAGTCCAACCAAATAGTGAGGTGGCCTCTTCAGATTTCTACTAGACCTAGATTCCTAAGGTGTGAAATATTTATCAGTGAAACCCTGATCTGGATTGCTAACCCTCAAATAGAGAACACTGAAATTTCGCTGGGCACAGACTGATTCTTCTTTCCTAGGTTTCATGGTTATCAAGCATAGTGACCTCTATCCACCAAGGCTACACCAAAACACACTTTGTAATAGCTCAAATTAGCATTTTCATTTGAATTACTAACTCTGGGGTCCTTAAATATTAAAAATGCTAAATCAGATACAGTAATTGGACCGAATATATGCACCATGAAAGGCTGTTGGAATGATGACAGTGATGGCTGTGGGCCCCGGGGGCTGGCACACCCTGCACATGATGGCCAGATTCTGGGTCTGAATGAGCCCACCTCTGTAGCACGCCAAGACTGTGGTCGCAGTTGGCTGCAGCCAGATCAGGTGAGTAGGACTCCCTTTCAGGAAACTAAGAAACTTCATGGCATAAATCCACAAAGAAAAGCCTTTTTCTATGCTGCTTTACTTGTAAAACTATAAAAGCCACATTCTTGGTTTCCCTGGTCTAAAATTTCTACTAAATACACAAATGACTACTTGTTACAAAAACATGCCGTACAAGAGACATTTGGCAGAACCCAAAGGGCTCTGCTTCTGTTTCTGTGTGAGATTAGGGCTTTCTCAATTTTAGGAGGATGTTGGCACCTGAGCTATGATTCGCGTTGGCAGTATCTGCCTGAGAAGGATTTCTGTGGTTATTTCTCTTCCAGAGATCTGGAGAATTCTCAGGGATAACAGTGCCTTTAGCTCCAGGGCACAGTGGCCCATGTAAAAACTATTCCTGAAATGGCACTGATTGTAAGACCAGAGATTTCTAAAGAGACAATTCTGTCAACTAGATAGCTAATATTTCCCAAATTTGGCTTTTTGTCTCAAATGATGAAAGGAGGTAACCCAAGGAAAGTAATTCTTATCCCATAGACACCATCCAGGAGAAAATGAGCCTGTCCTGATTTCTCCCCACTTGAAGAATAGCTCTTTTATTTGTCTTTATATCACTTCTGCATCTAGTAGGTGAAAATATATGATTTTTGAGATCAACTCATGTGGTTACAGAACTGACCCAAATTGCACATACTTTATTTTCAACATAAAGGTGTCAAATCTATGTTTCTTCCTCACCTCAAAGTAAGGTGTCCAGTGACTACGCACACACACAGAAAAGACCTCCTCAGCCCAGTGACTATGCACACACACACAAAGACTTCCTCAGCATGACACATTACCACATTCACCTGGAGCCTGGGCACGGCTGCTGGCTTTAGGAGATGGCCTGAAAAGAATCTGCTGAGGTTGGAAAACCTCCCTTCTTCCCTCCAGGCACTAAGGTACAGGCCCCTTTGTCCTGCTCCTTGGATGCTGCCGATGGAAACACAATTGATGTCAATTGATGTCGTAGTAGACTGGGAATGATGCTTACCTGGGCTCACACCCTGCTGTGGCCTAAATGCACGAATGGTGAGTGTACACTTAAGTCATGAGTGCTGGAAAGACTTGATATTTGGCAAACAAAGCTATCAAGGGCTATTGCAATGAACTCAGAAATAACCACTTCTTAAGAGAGAAAAACTCTGATTCTTTGGTTCTTTCGATTAGAATATACATTTTAGTTGGAGCTGATGGATTACTGATGGGAGGTATTAAAAAATGAGCGGCAGCACCTGTGGCTCAAAGGAGTAGGGCGCCGGCCCCATATGCTGGAGGTGGTGGGTTCAAACCCAGCCCCAACCAAAAATTCCAAAAAAAAAAAAGAAAAAGAAAAAGAAAAAAGACACAAGAAGTGCATAGAGCAAGCTGTTTGCTGGTCAGAACTGCTGGATAAGTCACACTTACAGATTTTAGGATCCCTGTGGCATCTTCATGGAGCCAAGTCGGGTAGACCACGTCATCGTTCAGGATGGCCTCAAAAAGGTCATCTTCATTCTCGGCCTCAAAGGGCGCGTGGCCACACAGCATCTCATAGAGCAACACGCCCATGGCCCACCAGTCTACGGCAGGCCCGTACAGCATCTCCTGGAGGATCTGTGCAGGGGGGCAGCATGAGAAAGGTTTGCACGCCTGATTAACAAGTGTGTTCTCTGAGACTAGGAAGGGGATGGACGAGGAAATATCAAAAGTACACGGCATGTGTGTTTCATTCCATCTCCACAGGGGAGTCTGTGTTCCCTGTGGTCAACTCTGTGACACCTTCTCATCTAAGTGAGCAAATACTCATGGCCCACTCAGGCCAAGGTGTGGCACGTGCAGATCCAAATCAGGAGTCTGGACACAGATCAGTGTAGAAGGGCGAGGAGGACGAGTTCCCTTACCCAGATGGGAGAGCTTTGAGAGCTTTTCTCTAGTTCTGCTAAATGGGGCTGGGATTAAATCATTGAACGAAGAGGGAAATAAATTAAATAGCTATGAGCAGAGCCCATGGTACTTTCACTTAGGGCTAAAGCCTAAAGTGACTACAAAGTGTGCCAAAAAAAATTTAACTCAAATTCTTATTTAGAGGGACCCAGGACATTCTTAGCTGCTATCCGCCAATGAGTCATCAATGAGTCTGGAGGCCACGTGTGAGCTCCCTGCACCTTTTAACGCTGCCCTCAAAGCTGCAGTGCATGAAGCAGCCGGTGGCTCTCCGGTTTCTGAGGGTCACAGTGCAGCTTGGATTCCAGAAGCTGCTCTGAGCAGCTGCACTTACCTCTGGAGCAATGTAGTCGGGCGTGCCGCAGAAGGTGGCCGTGGCGACTCCGTCACAGATCCCCTCCTTGCACATGCCAAAGTCTGCCAATTTGCAGTGACCCTCGTGGTCCAACAGGACATTGTCCAGCTTCAGATCTCTGAAAGACACAGAAGTAGCATGGGAGAGGCAGCCAGGCCCCAAACCCTCCACCTGGAAGGCCTAGCTCGCAGGATGGTGTGCAGACCACAGTTGGCCACGTGTGAGCTCCCTGCACTCACTTCAAACAGAACACATTTCTCTAGGCTCTGGGGATAAAAATGGAGATCAAGTGTCAGAAGCAAGCTCAAGGTCCCTAGATGGGGCACCTTCGTGAACATACTAACCACATAGGAAAGCTGAAGGCAGGATGCAACTTTTCCAGGCTTTCCACTTACCTTGAACCCATAGGAAATCCCCAGCCCACCCCCGTCCTCTATTCCAGCCCCCATCCCTGCCATTAGAGTTCACTGAGTGAGAGCAGGTGGCCACTGTGGGCCAGGGACAGTGACGGGCACCAGGAGCACAGATGGTCTTCACCCTCAAGAACTCACAGAACAAAGACACAAATATTTCCTAGACTCTAAGTTCCACAAAGGCAAAGAGATCAGGTTGATCTAGCTCACAATATGCCTGTGTAGTGTACTCAGGACATACTTTTTTTACACACACACACTGAGGGGGTTAGAGAGCACACCAACTGCTGTATAATCCAAGTGGTGTGAGGGACGGATGAACCAAATGGTGTGAGAGAAACAGAAGGAGGACCAATTCCCTCCTTCCAGTGGGAGGACAGAGACCCAGACTCACAGAAGATGCAGAACTCAAGTGGGGTCTGGAAGTGTGAGTCAGAGCCTCAGAGGCAGAGAAGGGGGGTGTGAGAAGTCGCCATGGGCAGGTAGGGGGAGCAGGTGTGCTCTGAGAGCTCCATCTGGGGATCCTGGGGGTACTGTGGCCAAGGCTGTGAGAAACCGCAGGACTCAAGTGGAAAGTTACATCCTTCAAAGTGTGAATGTTCGGGAGTGCCACACTAAGGCATTTTGATGTTTAGATATTAGGCCAAAAGGACCCATTGAAGCTCTGGGAGTAACAGGTTCTGGCTAAAGGAAGAAAGATCAGCCAAGAGCAGCTGAGCTGGCCCAGGGAGGGGAGGCTACGACCTGAACCAGGACAGTGGTGGATGAGGCGGAAAATAAGGGGCCTGTGAGGGGGAGGCAAGCAGCGCTCCGGTCAAGGCAAAGTCAGGAATAAGTCTTGATAGCCATGTAGAGGCAGACTAGCGAGAAGCTGCAGAAAGGATGACTCCTGAGTCCCTAGCTTAGATCCAGTGGGTTCTGGGGATGTTAACCAGGAAAAGGAGAAGCAGGGTTGGTTTGCCTGTACTGAGCCCAGCAAAAAGGTGTTTCCCACCCTCTCTCAATTCCTAAGAGTGGAATCTGCTAGAAAGGAGTGAATTGTCAGCAGTAGCGCTATTTGGCTACACCTGGGTAGAACCGTCTACAAATGCAAGGTGGCACTTTTTCAAACAAGCCCTCCCCAGAACGGGCTTCTAGCTCCTGGTTCTCCTGCCTCCAGCCACATCCCAGGCACTGGTACGGAGCAGGATGGATCAGGGCAGACTGGGAGGGTCCTATAGACCACACCATCACCAGCCAGTCCAGGGAGGGCACAAAAAGCACCTTGGTCTACCAGGGAGACGGTGATGCCTTGTTCTTCAAAGGGATAGTGTGTTCAGAGGCAAACCACACGGGCTCATCAGTGAAGAGGCAGCTACGTGTCACATGGGGGATGCGGATGACCTGGAGCTGTGGTTAGTTGTGTTGAGCTGCCAAGTGTCCCCCCAGTGTGGCTGTAGGTGACTGCAGGCTGTGTTGGGTGCTGGTGGTTCTGTTTCTATCCCCAGTCTCCGGATAAATGGTCAGCTGTCCTGCCTGGCTGGTCCCTGTCCAACCCAGATCACATTCCTGCCCTGGAGGAGGAAGGTGATGACAGGCCCAGCCTTGGTCCTGTGCGTGGATGCAGCCTGGCCATGCAGGTCCCATAGACTGTGGTCCTGGAGATGAACCCCTGTTTTCCAAGAATCTGAGATCAGTGTGGTTAAAGCCGCAGAATTTTCCTGGTCTGTGTCTATAGGAACACGGCACAGACCCTCTCTCTGCTCCTCTGCTCCCAGCAGGGCCTCTCTGGGTATAGGGGTGTAAGGAGAAGGTGCTGCAGGCCCGGGCACCCCCTGCAACAAACCAAGCAAAGCCTCCTCAGCCCACAGCCCAAACCCGCCCTGGCCCCCAAGGAGCCCTCCCCGTCCCCATGTAGAATCCTACTCCCCACAAAGTGGCTGCATTTGGTTGGCTGTGACTGTGGGTGCTATTCCCTGCCCCCCCACCCCCACCCCAGTATAAGCATAGTGAATTTACACTGCAGAAGTCAGAATTACAGGAGTGTAGGGCAGGGGCTGAGGATGACAGGGGTCACATCCCATGAGGGAGGTCCCTGCCAGGAGCACTGACTGTTAGTCCTTCCACGGGAGGCTCCTGACCTGGCAGGCTCTGTGAGGCATGATGCCTGCTCCTCTGGGGGTGGTGGCAAGAGTTAGGGATAGAGGTGCAGCCAGGGCACAGTGAGGTACAGCCTGGGGCACAGTGAGGTGAAGCCGGGGCACAGTGAGGAGGTGCAATGGGACACAGTAAGGAGGTACAGCCGGGGCACAGTGAGGTGCAGTGGGGCATAGTGAGGAGGTGCAGCCAGGGCACAGTGCGGTGCAGCGGGGCACAGTGAGGAGGTGCAGCCGGGGCACAGTGAAGTGCAGCCTGGGCACAGTGAGTTGGTGCAGCCGGGGCACAGTGAGGTGCAGTGGGGCACAGTGAGGAGGTGCAGCCGGGGCACAGTGAGGAGGTGCAGCCGGGGCACAGTGAGGAGGTGCAGCCGGGGCACAGTGAGGTGTAGCCAGGGCACAGTGAAGTGCAGCCTGGGCACAGTGAGGAGGTGCAGCCGGGGCACAGTGAGGTGCAGCCAGGGCACAGTGAAGTGCAGCCTGGGCACAGTGAGGAGGTGCATCCGGGGCACAGTGAGGTGCAGCCAGGGCAGAGTGAGGTGCAGCCAGGGCACAGTGAGGTGCAGCCAGGGCACAGTGAGGTGCGGCCGGGGCACAGTGAGGAGGTGCAGCTGGGGCACAGTGAAGTGCAGCCTGGGCACAGTGAGGAGGTGCAGCCAGGGCACAGTGAAGTACAGCCAGGGCAAAGTGAGGAGGTGCAGCCGGGGCACAGTGAGGTGCAGCCAGGGCACAGTGAAGTGCAGCCAGGGCACAGTGAGGAGGTGCATCCGGGGCACAGTAAGGTGCAGCCAGGGCACAGTGAGGTGCGGCTGGGGCACAGTGAGGAGGTACAGCCGGGGCACAGTGAAGTGCAGCCTGGGCACAGTAAGGAGGTACAGCCGGGGCACAGTGAGGTGCAGCCAGGGCACAGTGAGGTGCAGCCGGGGCACAGTGAGGTGCAGCCAGGGCACAGTGAGGTACGGCCGGGGCACAGCGAGGTACAGCCAGGGCACAGCGAGGTGCGGCTGGGGCATAGCGAGGTGGGGCCCGGGGAAGAGGGAGGAGCTGCAGCCAGGGCACAGTGAAGTGCGGCCTGGGACACAGGGAGGAGGTGCAGCCTGGGGCACAGTGAGGTGCAGCCTGGAGCACAGTGAGTATGGCGTGGGGACATTCTCAGACTTCCAAACAAAGTGACTGAGTTTCTGAATTCTCCTGAAGTTGTTATGCCTGTTGAGATCTCTGAAAGGATCTTCCCAGGCAACAGGAATAAGAACTAACACTAATCCACAACGGTCTCAACTGGCAATGGCTCCAGCACTTGAGATTAAGGTGCAGGTAAGGGTCTGACTGCTCATTCCTCAGTCATGGGGAGCAGGAGTGGCAAAGGGAGGGAAAGGGCTGCACGATCACTGGTCAGCTGCCGTCACAACAGCCGCTGTGCACGGGGCCTGAACACAGGGGGGCCTGAATACAGGGAGGCCCTGAACATATATGGGGACCTGAATACAGGGGGCCATGAACACAAGGGGGCCCTGAACACAGGGGGACCTAAATACAGGGGGACCTGAATACAGGGAGGCCCTGAACATATAGGGGGACTTGAATACAGGGGGCCATGAACACAAGGGGGCCACGAACACAAGGGGGCCATGAACACAGGGGGACCTGAATACAGGGGGATCTGAACACAAGGGGGCCATGAACACCAGGGGGACCTGAATACAGGGGGGCCTGAACATATAGGGGGACTTGAATACAGGGGGCCTAAACACAGGGGGGCCTGAACATATAGG
>CAUYQV010041522.1:0-12291 GCA_963574575.1 Galagoides demidoff
TTTTTTGGTTTTTGGTATGCGGTTTTATGCCATGGCCCACTACCCCGGGGTATTCTTTTAGGACCCCAAAAAAAAAAAAAAAAAAAAAAAAAAAAAAAAAAAAGATTAGATGAAGTCCTTATATGTCCCCCACATTGAAACCCAATATGCTCATCAGAATATTTGTTAATTGAATTACACACAAATATAATAATAATTGTACCTGTCACAATGGCAGTAATGTTCCCAAAGACCTAAAACGTATAAAATCACAAACGCAGTTTTGATGTTATATTTTGACTATGCTACATTGGTATTTAATTTTCCTCCTTTTCATGATTGACCAGTTTATTAAGTTTCATGGACACCTAGTTGAGTCTAAAGAATTTCCACTTTTAGCATGTCTAATCCTTTCCATTTTTGTCTAAATTGTTACTAAGTTTATGAGACTCATTCTTGACTGTCCTTTTCTCATTTATAGTCCTTTTTTCCCCCTAAATGATGAGTACAAAATACAATTAGAATTTATAAAGTAATTGTCCAAACATTATTTTGTAAATAAAGGTGGTAGTGCTATTGAAATAGAATTTTTGGCTGATAGGCAGTGGTATTGTACTCTAGCTAAAAATGATCATTCATCAGGAGAAGGACATGTAGTAGTCTGATTTCAGCATTCATGAAAGAGATATTGGGTATCAAGGTATAAGGTACTAAAGAGAAGCTTGCTGACAATTCAAAAAACAAAATCAAGTGCCATAAGGCAAAAACAAGAATTTAAAGGCATGAGAATTGGAAAGGAAGAAATATAACTATTTTTATTCATAGGTAACGTAATCTTTGTAGGTAGAAAATCCTGAGAAATCTATAAGAAAGCTACTGAAACATTAGTTAGTTCAGCAAGGTTTCAAGATATAAAGTCAATACACAGAAATAGATTGTATTTCTATGTAATAGTAATAGACCATCTGAAAATGACATTTTAAAGAAGATCAATTTTCCGTGTAATAACGTGAGAAAGGATATAAAAGGCTTAAGAACTTTGGAACTGTACACTGAAAAGTACAGTGTTTCTGAGAGAAATAAAAAACTAAGTTAATGTAACATATACCATGTTCATGAAGTAGAAGACTCAATATTGGTAATTCTTTCCAAGTTGATCTACAGATTCAACTAATCTTTACCAAAATCTCAGTAGGCTTTTTTTGTTAGAAATTGACACATCGATCCTAAAATTTATATGGAAATTCAAATGACCTAGAATAGCATAAATAGTGTGGAAAAAGGAACAAAGTTGCAGGACTAACCGTTTTTGACTTCAAAACTTACTCCCCCTCACTCTCCCTTCTTTCACTCACTCCCATTTCTTCCTCCTGCTCCTAACACAATTATCTATCAGTAATGCCATTTACTAGTAGTGCCGGTAAAAGATAAAGACAACATTTAAAGGAACCATGACATCGTGAAAAAATAAATTAAAATAAAAACCTTGCACCTCTCACATTAAAAAACACACTTTTTTAAAAGAAAGTTTACGTATATGCAATACCTTGTTAATGTTCTGTATGTTAGTTAAGGAACTAACCCTTCTTGATTTCAAAACTTACTATAAGTTGGCATGAGGATAGATACATAGACCAGTGGTGCAGAACAGTAAGTCAAAAAATAATCCGTCATGTATGTGCTCAGTTATTTTCATCAAAAGTATTGAGGCAACAAGGAAAGGATTTTTTTGCAGTGATGCTGCCCCAATTGGATTTACATATGCAAATTATGACCCTTGACCCTCTCTATACAAAAATTCCTTCAAAAGGAACACAAACTTAAATGCATGAGCTAAAACTATGAAACTTTTAGAAGAACAGTAGAGAACTCTGTGATCTTGAGTTAGGGAAAACATTCTTCTATATGACACAGAAGCTGTGGACGTTTAAAGTAAAAAGTAGATTAATTGGATGTCACCAAAATTAAACTTTTACTCTTCAGAAGACAGAAGAAAATGAAAAGGGCGTTAAACTTTTACTCTTCAGGAGATATGATTAAACAAATGAAAAGCAACAGACTAAAAGATGAAAAGCAACTATTTTCAGAGTAATTACCTAACAGATGTCTTTAAGCAAATATATAAAGAACTCTTGCAACTCAATAAGAAAATAAGCAATTTAATTTAAAATGAGCAAAAGATTTCCGTAGACATTTTATCAAAGGAGATACAAATGTCAAAAGAAAAAAAAGAGCACATCATTCACCGTCAGGGGAATGTGAATTTAAGCAACAGTAAGATTCTAGTACCCGCCCACTGGAATGATTCAAATTAAAAAGGCTGATAGTACCAAAGTGTTGGCAAGAATATGAAAAAACTAGAATCTCATACATTGCTATTTGGAATGTAAAATGGTATAGCCACTTTAGAGCACTTAGATAATTTGTTTGTAAGATAAACAAACAGCTTTTGTGTCACGTATAAGAACGTTTTCCCTAACTCATAAAGTAGATGGGTAAACAAAATGTGGTATCGCCATACATTGGAATGCTGCTTATCAATAAAAAGGAATGAGCTACTGATACCTTTAGCAGCGTGGATAAACTGCAGAATCATCTTGTCAAGCAGACAGAAGAGAGGTACAGAAGGCTACAGGTTGTATGATTCTGTTTATATGAAATTTCTACAATTACAAATTTCTGGAGACAGAAAACAGCTCAGAGGTTGCCAGGGGATGGAAGTTGAAAGCAAGGACTGATTCCAAAGAATATGAAGGAATCATTTCTCAGAGTGATGAAAGTGTTCTTTCTTAAACTGGATCATGGGGAAGTTTTCAAAAATGTATACATTTACTAAAAAAATTATTGAACTGTTCATTGGAAGTAGGGTAAACATTGGGACCATTCCTATGGTTCAAATTGCAAGGGTACATGTCACATCTATTAAGTATAAAGTATAAATGTCTTAACACCATAAGTAAATGAGGTAAAGGCTATATTAACTAGTTTGATGTAAGCATACCTAATTGTATATAATGTCAGCACATTGTACCCCATGAAGGTATCAATGTGTTTATGACTTAATAAATAAAAATAGATAAACGTTATGGTAGGTTAACTAAGCCTCAATTCCTAAAACAGACACAAGTTCCCGAGAAACCCACATAGTAGGTCCTCAATAAATAGTAATTTCCTCTAGTCTTTTCTTATGAATTTAATCCTGGGAATGGATAGATCAGCAAGAGATTCAAGATCCATATTAATGTATAAACTGCCAAAACTAAAATATGGGTTAGATTTAGCAGTTGCTTCTAAGCTGGGATTTACTAACTTTTTTTTTCTTTTCTAAGAGTACTCAGTACATTCTTCCATGAATAGCTGACTTAACGTGATTTTGTAGGGTGGAGAGAACATATAAGGGAAACTATAAGATATAGTATTTTCCGTCACAGGATATTGTTAAACAGAGACAGACTTCCAAAACTGAACTTTGAATTCTACCTGCAAAGGTCATAAACTTCAGGAACATCTCTAAAGATGTCAGACTGTATTGTTCAAGGACTGGACAGAATTCTGGTACCAGTAGGAAGGGTCCTTAATGTCAAATATACCCGGACATTTGACAAGCCATGGCCGTCAGAACCCTTGTTCTATAAGTGATAAACAGAATCAGAATCCTGCCCCCCTCAATCTGCATCTTTGCACTAGTGACCAAAGAATCATTTGTACTCTCTTGGGATCTGAAGGAAACAGCAAGGGCTATTTGAAATTGTACTTCTTTTTTTGTGTGTGTGCTTTCCTTACTTTATTATATCTTACTTACATTCTTTAAGGGACAAACACACAGACAAATAGGCTATAGTGAAGAAATCTTAATTTTATAAGACAGTTAAGAAACCAGTAAGGCATGTCCAGGTATTATCTTTAGTGATGTTTCTTATCTTTGTTCTGGGGCTCCAGGAAATATTCAGCTCCTAGAGCTACCACAAATGCAGGAAATCCCCATTTGAATCCTTTTAATAATGCACCGACAAAGGAAACATTGTTTGCAAAGCCACCCATGTATCTCCAAGCTTCATTCCAGCCCCGTGGATCCCTTAGCCCTTGTGCTGCCAGCTTCTTTTGGACAGTTTCTAATGGTGTCCCTTCTATCTTCCATTGTCTGTCATCTGGAAGTTCCATTATCCCATGTCCATGTTCATGTCCATGGGCCATGACTCTTATTCCTAGTCAAGAGGTCTCTCACCAAATCCTTAGTTTAACGTCTGGCAGCCTGACCTCTCAGGACACTCAGCCCTCGTCAGAGAGCCTGAAATTGTACTTCTTCGTCCTCTGACTCCGTATCTTTTCCTGGTCTTCCTGGGTCCTCTAGAAGGTCAACTCCTCCATTTCCTCTTTTTGTTTCTCCTCCTCCTCCTCCTCGTCCTCCCTCTCCCTTTTCTCCTTTCTGCCTCCCTTTTCTCCTTCCTGCCCCCGACACAATGAATTATCTATCAGTAATGCCATTTATGAGCAGTACTAATATAAAATGAAGACAATATTTCAAGGAACCGTGATGTCATGAAAAAAGAAAAACCTTCTCACATTTAAAAAATGAACATTTATTTTTTAGAAAGTGTAAGTATCTGGAATACCTTGTTAGTGCTCTTCATCGTTCTTATGTCTCTTTGCTGGTTTAAGGAACATAAAACTATATTATCTCTTACTTGGTCTGCTCATAAAATTGTCATGTTCAGTATATTAAATTCAGAAGGATAGTCTGTTCGGGCAAGACACACTCGCTAATTGAATTTACTTTGAAATGTTTTTAATTTTTTATACAAATGGAGCCTGGGGTGGCTGAACTCTTGATATCAGCCTATCTCTTACTTTTGGCCAGTTTGGGGAAAGCAGCAGAACATTAAGCTTGAAAGGAATCACTAACATTTTAGTTATTCCAATAAAATTGTTGAGCTTTCTGGACTAGTGAAGTCCACAGTGGCAAAAAATTCACATAGAACATTTGTTTCCAGAAAAGGAAATGAGAACAAATGCAAGAAGGCTCTTCCCTCAAAGGTTCTTCCCAAATCAGAAGAGCAGTTTGTCTCAAATCCTAAAGCCACACCTTTGGCTGCATTTGTTTTTTTTTTCTTTAGGATTGTGTGTAATTTCTGAATTAAATTCTAGCCCCTTTAGCTTTATCAGCTGCAAAGATTTCTGCAAGCTGAAGGTTTCTCTGAAAGATGATGGCCTTTCATCTCTGCCTTCCCTCATGTTAGTTTTGCTCCTTCATTGGTTAACCACAGGTCTGTTTCTCTGATGTGTTTTGGAAGACAGAGAACTCAGAAATAGATGAGCAAGAGGTGTGACTATATTTCAGAGGGATGTGCCTGGCAGAACCAGAGATAGTATTTCTCGAGTAGACATTTGAAGATGTTCTTTATCTGTAGCTTTTGAAACCATCCACTAAATTCAAGCTTCAGTAGGACTTTCCCTTCCTTCTCTCTTAAAGCACATTATTTATCTCTCTTCCAAAATCTAACACAGTGCCCTGAGTACAAGAAAGCCTTCCTAGTTGTTTGTTAAGTAAATGAATGAATGAAATCACTTTTCAGATATGAAATTCTAAATATCCTGTCTGTTCAAATAGCAAAATGTGCCAGCATCTATCAGCAGCATCTGTGCCCCTCTGCATTTGGGGGCCAGAAGCCTGGCAACTGCTCAGTTGGCCAGCACCAAAACTCTTGAGACTTGGTTGGTGACATCTTTCACCTGGCCTTTTTTGAGTACTTGTGTGTGGAGTTATGCTGACATTCTCCAAATAGGTTGATTTTCTCTGGACTTTGGCTGAGTTAGGTCTGATAAAAATGGGTTTTCTGGTTCTGACTCCATGTTTACAAAAGAAAGTAGGGAGCTTCCTTGACTTTCTACTACATACCCTTCTGGGGACTTCGTGATCCTTTATTCTTACTGTTCTTAAAAAGGGTTTTATTTTGAAGGAAAAAATCAATCTCAAAAGGACGCTACCACTCTAGCCCATCAGATTTTGCAACAGAATATTAGTGTGTTAATAATTTGTCCTTCTTTCTTCTTGTATTAGCCATTATAATCATGGTAATTTTCACAAATTTTGTGAGGAGTTTTACATTTCTACAGATGACTCACATTAAAATGGGAAGAGCTTGAGGTACGGCATCTGACCATCTGCGTCCTTGTCCTGACTTTTGCTTTATTGTTTACTTGTTTTGTGTTCTGTTTTCTTCATCTGCAAATACAGGAGAGAATACATACATTACACGATACACGTAAAAACCGCTGGATGCATTTGTAGCACATAATAGATATCTGATAAGTATTAAAACAAAAATCTTCTAGAACGTATCTAATTTTACTCTCTCATTGACAAGCAAATTTATTTCACAGGGTGCAAATCTTACAGCAATATTGCGAATTCTTTATACTTTATGATCACCCACTGGTTTTCATGCTACCGGTTAATTCAAACCGCCTTTCTTGTGTGTCAACTAGTTGACTGACCTTATATCCTGCATTATGCCTATAAAACTAAATAAGGCTTGGCTGCTACCATGGGAGTGTGTAAAAGGAAGTAGGCGAGACAAGCGGACACCAAGAGCCGCAACCCAGCGTGATAGGTGCCTGATGAAAGGTACCTATAAGATAGGGCAGCAAAGCACAGCACATGTAGGGTGTCAAGGCTCATCTGCCCTAACACTTTAACACTGCCTCGCTGGTTTGTTTGGCTGAAATGAATAAACTAGCTTTATGGAAATATAATCAACAAATGGAATTGTACATATTTAAGGTGATGCTTTGATGTGTGTGGAGAAAAGGGAAGCCTTGTGCACCATTGATGAGAATGCAAATTGGGACAGGCATTAGGGATAACAGTGTGAAGATTCCTCAGAAAGGTAAAAGTAGAACTACCCTGTGATCCAGCAATCCCACTTTGGGTATGTACCTAAAGGTGACACTCAAAGGGATCCTCAGTGCTCACGTTTATTGCCAACACTGTTTGCAGTAACTAAGACAGAAACAACCCAAATGGTCACTGATGGATGAATCCGTAAAGAAAATGCGGTACACACACATGTACATATAGACAAAATAAAATACTATTCAGCCACATAAAAGAAGGAAATTATACCCTTTGAGGCAACGTGAGTGAGCCTTGAATATTCTTTCTTGAAGCTTTTACAAAAACTGAAATTGAGGTGCTCTTGTCGGAGAATCCAATTTTTTTTTTTTTTTTGCCTGCACCTTTTATCATCTTTTTATAAGAAATCATAGAGGCAAGACTTTACAGAACGTTTCTCTCCTGGCTTTCTTTCCCTCATCCCAGTCCCATGTTTTTATATGGCCCACTATCTAAGAATGGGATGGACATTTTTCAATGGTTGAAAATAAAATTAAAAGAACAACATTTCATGACTTGAAATGATATGAAATTCAGATTTCAGTTTCCATAAATAAAGATTTAGTAGAATTCAGCCGTGCACATCCATTCACATATTGCCTACGTCAGCTTCCAAGCTACAACAGCAGCCAAGTAGTAACAGAGACTAAAATATTTACTTATCTGACCCTTTACGGGAATTTGCTGGCTTGTGTTTTCAGTCATTTAAAAATCTTCACCCGCGGGCGGTGCCTGTGGCTCAAAGGAATAGGGCACTGGCCCAGTATACTGCAGGTGGTGGGTTCAAACCCAACCCCGGACAAAAAAACTGCAAAAAAAAAAACCAAAAACTTTGTCCACTACTTATTCTCTGTTTGTGACCAGTGGGCATTTCTGACACAAGAGGCAACACTGTTGTCCATGTTCCCTAGTGTCACTTTTTCTAGGACTAAGAAGTTCACTTTGGCTTTTCTTTTAAATTTCAATGTGCAGAATTAGGTAATATGAGCATCCTGATTATGTATCTTCTTTTTGGAGGGGAAGAAATTTATATTGATAATCAATTATCCACTTAACTTTTTAAAGTTATTTTTTAATTTCAGCATGTTAGGGAGTACACACGTTTGTTTATATACCTTTTTTTTTTGTATAGATTGAGTCAAAGTTATATAAGTAAGTGGTACCCTTCCCCAAGACAGTGTGCACTGTACCCAAAAGGTGTGAATTTTCCCATCTCCTCCTCCGCCTCCCCCAGCTTGATTTTCACTGAGATTGACTTCCGTATGTGCACTGAAGTGCTGCTCGAGTAGTTCTAATTAGGTCGTGAGCACATGTGTTTGATTCTCCATTCTTTCACTTAATAGAATGGTTTCCAGTTCCATCCAGGTTGTCCAGAAAGATACCTCATCACCAGTATTTTTTATGGCTGAGTCATCCTGCATAGGATGTCTCTTCCAAGGTATAGACGTTAAGTAGGAAGAGGAACCTCAGGGTTGGAAACAGCGGGAACATTAAGTGGACCTTCTTCAGTGCCACTACCCCCCTACTTACGTCCTGCAACAGAAGACAGGGTGTGCAGTTTCACTCTGTCTTTAACAAGCACATTTCTGTAAGACTAGGTGTCTCACCCTCGGACAATCTGAAAAGAGCTTGTTCAACTTGGCAAGATCTGTAAATCATATAATAATGCTTCCCCTTTAAGTCCAAAGTATGGAAACATATGCTAACAACAGTTCAAACTATCTTGCTAAATGGTTAAAAACCAATAAACAGAAAGAAAAACAGAGTTGTGAAGCTTGAGCATTGTGACCGTGGAAGGGATTATTGTAGTAGCTTCACTCAGCATGAAGGGGCGAAGCATTTGCTGGTCGCGGGTCCTCATCGCACGTTCTTCCTGGACAGCGACTTCACCAGACTCAGGGTTGGTGCCCTTCACAGGGGACTTGCAGTGAGTGGACCTCCACAAATAACTTTCACAGGAATAAGGCTTACATAAATAATATTTATTACTGCATCTTTAGTAGTGAAAAGCCAGCAATAACTCAAGGTAAATGCACAGGGAGATAGTCAAGTAAATTATAGTATATCTACTTGATGAAGTATTCTATGGTGATTAAAAAGTATGTTTATTCAGAGAATGATGTTTATATTATACCATTCTAGGCATTAGAAAAAAGCAGACTGAACATTTGGATATTATACACATACGATTACAGCAAAGTAAATAATCTAGGGATAGAGAACAGGAAGACAGAAATATAATAATTCATTTAGCAGTTATTATGTAGAGATAGTTGGATTTTAAATGACTTTTTTTGTGAACGTTTATATGAAAGAAAATTAATTTAAATTAGAAAGTAAATGTATAGTGGTAATCCAGCCAAGATGGCTCACACCTATAATCCCAGCACTCCGGGAGTTTGAGGCAGGCTGATCGCCTGAGTTTATGAGTTCAAGGCCAGCCTGTGGCCACCTGTAGTCCCAGCTACTCAGGAGACTGAGGCAACAGGATCACTTGACCCCGAGTCTGAGGTTGCTGTGAGCTGTGATGCCACTGCACTCTACCAGGATGGCAAAGTGAGACTCTGCCTTTAAAAAAAAAGAAAGAAAAGAAAATGTCCCGTGGTCAGGAGGTGAGAACGGCACACACCCTCATCTAGACACTGGGTAGGCCAGTTGGAGGTTAAGCTGCGAGCAAGGGACACGGAAAGTCATCCCTCCGGTTGGCAGTTGGGTGGAGGGGAGGCAGGCCATAATCAGTTCATGACTGAGGGGGGTGTGTCCTCAGGGGACTGTGAGGTGCTGGGGAAGCAAAGAGCAAGATAGAACTCCAGGAGGAGTTTAGGGAAGGTTCAGGAGGGGCTGAAAGATGGAGGAGTGAACAGGGGAAGGGGGCGTGCTCAGGAGATGGGCTGTCCCATGCAGAGACACAGGGTTCTGGAGGGCATGACACATTCCAGCCACCTCAATATATGTTCAGGGTGGTGGGAGCCAAGGGAAGCCTGGAGAAGGCGGGGCAGAATAGGATGCTGCAGTAAGAAATGTGTATTTTATCCTCAGGGCAAGCTCAGACTGACATGAAGGGATTTACATTTTTTAAAAGCTCTCTTTGACCCCACTGGAGAATGGGATACAAGAAGGGGCGAGAGTGGGCACTGGGAGACCAGCAAGGGGGAGGGGGGATTGCCGTAATCCAGGTAAGAGATGATAATGGGCTCAGGAATGCAGAAGGGAGCCTTCCTTTTGTGTTAGGATTAATATTTGGATGCCTGGTTTGGGGATTTCAAATATAGTCATAACCCAACATGATAAAGAGTTTTTATTTTAAAATCTAATTACATAGCAAAAATTTTAGTTTTCACTTTTAAATCTTTTAATTGCCTAGCAAAGATTTTAGAAATCTTCAGGATGAATAAACCCTGGGTTAGCCCAGGATGAACATCATACTGTGAAAATGTCATGTACTATTTTAAAATTGTGCAGAATGTAAAATGTTAACAGTTTTCCAGGGAAGGGATGATGGTGCTGGGAAAATGGACAAATACAGTCCTCAAAAAAACCCAGAAGGAGGAGGAAAAAAATAACATTTGGTTTGGTGACAGATCCCCTTCTGTCACTGTGAGTTCCGTGAGAAGCAGGGGCTCCGAGGCAGACCCCAGGCCTGGCACATCGCAGGCCCTGAGGAAGTCCTTACTGGAAGTGAGGGAGGGAAGGAGGGTGAAAGGAGGGGTGGAGAACAACTGGATTAAAGCTGATGTTTGAGGTTTCTTCCTGGCTTCCTTGGTTTCATTATTTTTGTTTCCTGCTGACAGCACGCCCCTCCGTGGCCCTCACTCATATTTATAGTTGCTGTGATTACTGATGGTTGGAAGTGGGGGAGAAAGTGGTCCAGGCAAGGCTGCCATTTTTGTGCTAGTCATTTACAAATAACTTTCATTAAACATATTTCAAAATTTGGCACATTAGAACCTTACTGCCCACTTTGCCTAAAAAATTAGCAAGCCAGAAAACTTTTATACTTTTAGTCAGGTATTTGTCATTAATGCTATTTGGCGGACATGTAGACTTTGTGGCCAAACATAACTATAAATGTGCTTTGACAATGCTCGTTAAACGTGTAAGCATTTCTGAAAGCCCAAACTGGAAAAGGCCCAGGTTCTCAGAAAGGGGAAGGAGATCACACGTGGAGTGGCCCCTGGGGGACTACGTCTCTCAGGCTGACCCCCTTTAACCAATGGGGACGTTGAGGACCTATGTATTGAGTGGCTTACAGAGTCTAGTGGCTAATGGCAAACCCTGAACTGCTCACGCTCCTGGTGCTATGCCTTTTTGCTCTTACATCATAAATATATAAAAATTCTAAATCTCTAGTTAGGAAGGTGCCATAAGCAAAAGTCCCTAGAGACTATTACTGTGATCTTAGAGAGAAAGAAAGAGAAATTAAGGTTCTGAACTTGACCTTTTCCTCCTCCTTCTCACTTTAGTCTTATTAATTTTTAAAACTTTTTTTTAAATTAGCAAAATGAGAGGTTGCCTTCCCTGGGCAGACGTCTTGTCCACCTTCACTCTGAGTTGTTTTCCAAGACAACTGATTTCATGGATTTCTTGATTATGGATCGATCAACGTGTTGTTTTCCTTGTTTCAGAAGAGCCTTTCCCCCAAGTCTTCCTTCTTTTAGATGCAACCTATCTTCTATGTTCTAAGGGCTTTGGGGGATAAGTTATCTAGATTTTTCTCAGATAATCCCAGCCTTGATAAGTAAGCTGTGGTCAGCTTCAAAACCAATAGTAACACTAACAGTGATAACAAGGAGGGGACAGGTAAATTCACACCTAATGTTTGGAAAGACGTCTGGAGAACACTGAGAGAACTAAAACAGACCTGCCATTTGATCCTGCAATTCCTTTATTAGATATATATCCAGAAGACCAAAAATTGAATTACAGCAAAGATATTTGTATTGGAATGTTTATTGCAGCCCAATTCATAATTGCTAAGTCATGGAAGAAGCCCAAGTACCCATCAACCCACGAACGGATCAATAAATTGTGGTATATGTACACCATGGAATACTATGCAGCCCTAAAGAAAGATGGAGGCTTTACCTCTTTCTTGTTTATATGGGTAGAATTAGAAAATGTTCTTCTTAGCAAAGTATCTCAAGAATGGAAGAAAAAGTATACAATGTTCACAGCCCTACTTTGAAACTAATTCATAGCTTTATAGGAATGTCATAACCTAATTATAGCCTTAGAATATGGGAAGGGAGTGGGGGAGGTGGATGGGGGGAGGGAGGGTGGTTGGTGGGGTCACCTCTATGGTTTATCTTACAAGGGTACAAGTAAATCTTTCTAAAAGCAGAGTATGAATGTTTTAACTCAATAACTAAGAAAATGACATGAAGGTTATGTTAACCAGTTTGATGAGAGTATTTCAAAAT
>CAUYQV010041524.1:0-24204 GCA_963574575.1 Galagoides demidoff
CTGTTCCTGCCCAGAGCAGGGGACTCCTCTGTGGTCACCTGCTGCCCGCGGGAGGCATGCAGCTCTAGCAAGCAGTTCTGGGGCCTGCTTTGTACCTGTATTTTATGTTCTTAAATGCTCTTCCTTGGATTTACAGCTTGCTGAACTTTTTTCTGGGCTCAGCTCCCTATCTTTGGCTTCATAGATTCTGATTCCAACCAGTTTTTCTTCCTTTGCTCAGGAGCCTCTGACCAGGGTTGCTACCAGTTGGCCATCTTCCCAGAATCAGTATTTTCATTTCTATACTAAGAACTTAAGTATTCCTTAGAAACAACACTCTGAAACTAATACAATCAAATAAGAAATTCCACAAAACTCATCTACAAAGAAGTAATATGAAATCCTTAAAGTACAGTAGGACCTGTGTATGTAAATTATCCTCACCAAGGAAGACTAGGTTTCTTTAGGTCTCTAACATGACATCCCAATACAAATTATGCTGAGCAGGGTCCAGTCAGGCCCACTCATCCATAGAGAGTTCTATAGACATATCTATGAACGTCAATAGTTCCATTTCTCTGTTTCCAGGGTGTCACTCCCACTTCCCTACAGGTCTCCTAGGACCTGTGGATCATAAGGTGAGAGAAGCTGCAGCAGAGACACCTGGGTCCTCTGGGAGATGCCACAGTGAAGTGAGAACTATTCTTACAGATGTGAATTGATATCTCATTGTGAGTTTTTTGTTGTTTATTTGTTTGTTTGTTTGTCTGAAGACAGTGTCTCAGTCTGCTGCCGTGGGTAGAGTACTGTGGCATCATCATAGCTCACAGCAACCTCAAATGCTTGTGTTCAAGCTATCCTTTTGCCTCAGTTTTTCTCTATTTTTGATAAAGACAGCATTTCACTCTTGCTCAGGATGGTCTGGAACTTCTGAGCTCAGGCAATCCACCTTTCCCAGCCTCCCAGAGTGCTAGGATTATAGGTATGAACCATTTTGCCTAGCCTTTCATTGTGCTTTTAACTTACATTTCCCTATTGATTGACGTTGAGCACCTTTTCCCATTCTTGTCCATTTGTTTTTGGAGAAATATCTATTTAGGTTCTTTGCCTTTGTTTTAAAAAGACATTTTATTGTTTGTTTTTTTTTATATTGTTGTTTTTTAACTAATGAGTTAAAGAAGGTTTTTGGTTATTTGTTTTTTGAGATGGGGTCTAACTCTGTTGCCCAGGTTACAGTGAAGTGGCATCATCATAGCTTATTGCACCCTCAACCTCCTAGGCTCAATCCATCCTCCTGCCTCAGCCTCTCAAGTAGTTGGGGCTACAGATGCCTGCCAATATGGCTGGCTAATTTCAGTCACGCTGGTCTCAAACTCTGGGAATCAAGCAATTCTCTCACTTTGGCCTCTAAAGTGCTAGGAATATAGACATGAGCCACCATGCCCAGCCAGAAGTTTCTTGTACAAGGACTGTCCAGAAAATATCCAGTCATCATTTTTTACATTACATTGCTAAATACTTTCAGACAGCCTACATATATCTAGGATATTAATACTTTATCAGATACATATTTTGCAAATATGTTTATCCATTCTGATGATTCTATCTTTTGCTGTGTAAAGGTTTGTAATCAATGCAATTATTTTCACCTTTTTTGCCTATACTTTTGGAGTCATATTCAAAATACCATTATACAGATCAATGCCAATAATCTTTTTCTTTATGTTTTTTCTAATAGTTGTATTTTTTAGGCCTTAATTTAAGTCTTTAATCATAGTTGATCTGGTTTGAATTGCTGTATATAGCATGAAATGAGAGTTGAGTTTTATTCTTCTGATTGTGTTGATCCTATTTTTCCAGCACCATTTATTGAAGCATCTGGAATGATCTGTATGTGTCTTTAGGTCGATTTGGTCTATAAGCTTGTTCATGCCCACTGTTTCCTTATTGATTTTCTGTTTGAATGATCTACCCATTGTATTTTTCTTTTAACCTGGGGTCTTGCCCTATTGTCCAGCCTGGTCTCAAACTCCTAGCTTCAATCTTTCCTCCTGCTTGGACCTATCAAAATATGGGAATTATACAATTTTCCCCTCCAGGTCTCTCAGTATGTACTTTATATATGTATGTGATTCCAATATTAAGTGCATATACAGACAGTGAGAGAAAAATGTATACACATTTTAAGAAAGAAAAAATCTGTATTAAATTTTTGCTATTCAAGTCATGTTTGACTTCTGCAATTACAAGAGGTACTCAATGTGACTTGTATTCATTTTTTGTTATTGGTATAGATTGAGTATTATAATTTTAATACAGTGTTTTCCTTTTTTAAAAATTGGTGTACATATTTTTGGTGCCCTCTGTATATTTACAATTTTTTTTTTTTGAGACAGAGCCTCAAGCTATCCCCCTGGGTAGAGTGCCATGGCATCACAGCTCATAGCAACCTCCAATGCCTGGGCTCAAGCGAGTCTCCTGCCTCAGCCTCCCAAGTAGCTGGGACCATAGGTGCCCGCCACAACGCCCAGCCATTTTTTGGTTGCAGCCATCATTGTTGTTTGGCAGGCCCGGGCTGGGGATTCGAACTCGCCACCTTAGGTGTACGTGGCTGGCGCCTTAGCCGATTGAGCCACAGGTGCCGAGCCATACAATTGTTATATCCTCTTGATGAACTTACCCTGTTATCATTACATAATGAAGTTTTTCTCTGTGACAGTTTTTCACTCAAGGTCTATTTTGTCTGATACAAATATAGCCACACCTTTTATTTATTTATTTATTGGTTACCATTTGCATGGAATATCCTTTGCCATCTTGTGTGTGTCTTTAAAGCTAAAATAAGTGTTGGGTAGGCAGCATAAAGTGAAGTTGAGTCTTATTTTCATGGTTTTTAATAAATTATTCAATCCCTCTATGTCTTTTGATTAAAGAAGTTAATATTTACATTTGTAGTAATTGTTGATAGGTAAGGGCTTACTACTGCTATTTTGTTGAATGCTTTCTGAGTGTTTTGAAAATTCTGTTCTTCTGATCTTTCTTTGTGATTTGATGAAATTTTTGTGTTGGCATGCTTTGATTCCTTTCTTTTATGTATCTAATATAGGTTCTTTTCTTTGTGGTCATCATGAGACTTAGTAAACTATCTTATAGTTTTAATGATCTATTTAAGCTGATTACAATGTACTTCAGTGACATACAAAAACTCAACACTTTTAACTCTCTTCCCTGCCCCTTGTTTTGTGCTATTAGTGCCATAATTTTCATGTTTTAGATATTTTGGATACTTTAACCATGAATGTAGATATGGTTATTTTTAACACTTTTGACTTTTTACTTTTATACCTGAATTAAGAGGGAATTATGCACTACCTTTACAGTTTTAGAGTATTCTGAATTTAAGTATTCCTTTACAATGAATTTTATACTTTCATGTGATTCATGTCATTAGTCAAAAGTCCTTTGGTTACCACTTGTAGAAATCCCTTAAGTATTTCTTATAAGGAATAAATAGTGGGTGATGAATTCTTACAGAATTTTTTTGTCTTTTTTGTTTGTTTGTTTTATTGTGTTTTATTTTGTTTTGATCTGGGAAAGTCTTTATTTCCCATTCATCTCTCAGTGACTGGGTTAAATGTCATAATATCCTTGATTTGGTGGGGTTTTATTCCACTCTCCTGCAGGGTTTTTGCTGAGAAATCTACTAGACTTAAACTCGTTCCTTTGCATGAGATGGGTTACTTTTCTCTTGCTGCTTTCAAAATCCTCTTGATGTCTTTCACTTTTGAATTGGATTTTTATGCATCTCAAGAAAGATTTCTATATTTTACCTATTTGGGGATCTTTGGACTTCATGGATGTTCATGAATGTTTACATGCTTCTCTAGAATAGTGATGTTTCCTTTATTAAATCTCTATGTATGTTTTCTGTCCCTTTCTCTGTATTGCTCCTTTTGAGACTCTCATAATCTGTACTTTGGTTTGCTTGATGTTGTCCCATAAGTCTCATAGGTATTCATCATTCTTTAGCTTTCTCTTTCTTTTTTTTCTTTTTTGCCCTTCTGAGTATATAATTTTTTGACATTTCATAAATTTAATTGCAAGAAAATGCAAATACTACAAATAATCCCAAAGCAACTTTATAAAGAAATTTATAATGAATACACATTAATAAGTTAATGTGGTTGATAAGGAATTCTTACAAATCAAAAATTAGCAACAGCGTCCTGAAGTTAGGGCTTGTGGAGAGATGTCTTTTCATTTCAGAAAATGCAGGGAATTTTGCAAGTGAAATTTCATCTGTTGGGCAGAAGTTCAGGGATCCAGTCTTCTGAAGAGTCATTTCCTCCTTTACATAATTGATTTCAGACGTTTCTAAATATTTTGCTATTTTATAAACTTAACATTATCTAATTAAACCTATTGGCATCTTTATGCCTATCACCTATTCCTTACTATTTTGACAACTATACAACAGGTTAGTTATTGAAATGGGCAATTGATAATTCCCATGAGAATATGAATCTCCACTAAGAATATATCTTAGTCAAAGTTTTTTGTCTCTCAAGAAACTGTGTGTCAGAGAAAATAAAAATGAGAAACTTAGTTTTCCCCAGGACCTATTTATCTCTCTCTTAACCTTTTTTTTTTTTGCCTTATCAGAGCATCTCACATTGGTTCTATTTGATTCTCTGTAGAGAAGATGACAACGGGGCTTAGTGTGGTAAGTTGCCCTCTACTTCTGGGACAGCATTGTTATCTTGTCCTGGCCTTAATTTTGCTGGGCATTGTCTTCATCCTTCTGGGTTTGAATCTCCATTTCAGACAGAACTCTAGTTCACTTTATTACAGGCAGCTGCTGGCCTCTGAGGTTCTGAAGCCCTTTCTTCAGTTCCCATGATCGTGGCCTTCTATCTGTACCATCTTCCTGCTTCCAGCTTCCAGTGTATATATTCAGGGTTGCTAATGTGTTCTTAGAAAAAATCATTTGATTTGAGATCAGACCTGTTATTCTTTTATAATTCATAAGCAATGTCCTACCAATTGCAAGGCCCAATCAGCCTGCTTAAAATGGGATAAGGATGGTCATGTCAGACCAAATACCAAGGTCTAATGAACAAGATCTTGGTTGCAACTGCACTTTTGCATTGCTGACCCTTTTACACAAGGTGTTCTCTCCTCTTTTTTCTTCAAATAGTCCTTGTGTAAGGACACAAGTCCTATTGGATATAGGGCTAACACACTTATACTATGATCTCATCTTATCTAATAGCATCTGTAACTACACTATGCCCATAGAGATCCCATACTGAGATATGGGTGTTTAAGGTTTCAAAGTATGACTTTGGGATCACAATTCAATCCAGAAAAGACCCTGAGAAGAAACCCAGATAGGATGATGCAGGACAGTTGAAATAGCATACTTTGGGGGTTGGGGGGGAGGGGATATGGAATAATAGAACTTGGCTACAGGGTAAAAAATGCACAATGTGCCCAGGTTAGTAGAATTAGAAAATGGCAGAGCCTCTGTGATTAAAGACCCTGCAATACGTAGAAATGAAGTTAGGAATGCAACAAAAGACAAACCTCAGGGTGATTCACCTCTCTGATGAAGGAATTGGAATTATCACTATAAGTAAAAAAAGCAATCCACAAGAGATTACTGGTTTGTGGGCCAGGTACCCAGAGGGAAATGAAGAGTCTATATTGGGCAAAATTTCAAAGCAACAGGGCTTTAAAGATGCTTGTGAGGGTCATCATGCTGAGGATAATCATGCCTAATCCCTCCTACCCACAATCACTCCTTCAGTTCTATTTTACATCCTATAGTTCTAGTATTAAATTAGAGCAAGTAGATGTTCCAAGTATTGGATTCTATTTTAGAAATGGTAAATATTAAGAAATATATCTGTGTGAATATGTGGAAGACTAGCTGTATAATTACTTGTGTTAGGTAAAATTATTTAAGCATAAAAGAAACCTTGCTAGTGAAACAATGGAGTTCCTTTGGAAAAAAAATAAAATTTCTTTATTATTAATTAAGACTATTTTCAAATAATACTTCACTAATATCAAAAATCCACCCTTCAACTCAAGTAGAAAATTGCAACCTTTATGGTTTTGTGTTCATATAGTCTATGTTGACAGAGTCAATTAAAAACTTTCATAACTTTTATAGGTACTAGGAGATGTTTATAAAAAAGATTTTGGTGAAAGTGATGAAGCTTTTATGATCATTATAAAGTTAATAAGATTCGAACAATTGATATAATTATACCATTAATAGAAAAGACAAGGAGACATTTTCAGCAGAAAAAGGTTTAATGTTCAAGAGAAAGTACTATCATACAGAGACTGTATTATTACAGAGCAGGTGAAATACCTAAACACAAATAATGGTTTCTCATGATCTAATAGTCTGTGGTGACTGAATTGGAACATTGTGAAATTATTATTAAAACATATCTGATGATGGATAAGCAGTCCACAATTATTCTACTTTGAACATATTGTGTATACAGCTCCATGATCACAAACTACTTGACAGCATTTTCCCTCAATTTCACCTCTTTTTTGTCGGGAAAGTACTATCTTTTTCAGAAATGGTGGCCCTTCAGACAGTATTGCCTTCTGCTCCAGTGATAAATTAGGAATTAATTCAGACATCATATCTAAGTTTCTTTCATCTTTTTTGATGGAGGGTGATATCATTACTGTGAAGTTAAAAACAAAAGAAGATGGGAGGTGAGGAAAATATTCATCTAAAGAGGATCGTAAAAATTTTATATTTCCATAGACCACAATGTAGCCATTGCCTGAATATAATTAAACATACAGGATCAACAGGTGTCCTGACATGTAAACAACTTACTTTACTTAGGGTTGGGCATCTCCTAGTACTACATAATATTAAAAGGATCAGCTGACTCCACTGTCCCCTTCTGTGGACTCTTCCCAAGACCTCACTGTATACTTTTTGGGGGTAATGGATATACCAAGATTCAACAGTAGGCAATATATCCATGTAACAACATTATGCTTATACCCCTGAAGTTTATAAAAATAAATAAATAAATTCTTATACCATAACACTTTTGACTCTCACCGACAGTATTTTGTTTGATAACTTCTGATTGCATTATGTACTACATAGGAATAGGGACTTTTAAAAATAATCATAAATTTTTGCAATAGGAAGATTCATATATTAAATCTATATCTAAATAAATCTATACATCGATATCTGTACTTGTACCCACAAGTACTTTCCATTTTTTTATTAAATTTATCTACATTTTTCAAAGGCTTTAAATGGGCATTTTAATTTATTTACTCAGAAAAAGTGAAATTTAAACACAAACTAGAGTACAACAATTCTGTTCCACAGTTTACATTAAAAAAAATTTTTTTTGACTCTGTGGCATTCTTCTCTTTTTCATAGTAAAATAAAATAAATTCTGACCACAATGTAGGAAAAGTAAATAACTTTGAAATCATTCTATAAATCACATGAAATCAAAGTGTTTACTGTCACAGTGACTTTAATATAGAAGTCACTTAATGATTTAATGTAGCTATATGTGTGTGTATATATATGTATGTATATGTATACAGCAAGTGTTAATCAGAATAAACAAAATATATGTGTATATATACACATATATACACACACACAGAATAATATATACACATTTTATATGCATATATACACACACACAAAAATATATATACACATTTTAAGAAAAGAAGCCGTCCTGTTCATGTCTGTTGCTTGTTGATCCTAGCATTCATTTGATTAATGCCATCTTTTGAGAAAACATCATACTGCATATTGATACCATAATTCAATTAAACTTCAAAAAGTAATGCATAGATAACACCTCTTAAAATGTGCATACATTTTTTAGCTCCCCTGGTATATATTTCTTATAAGAGTTTCTGGATTCACACATTGCCTATTGAAGCCTATGTTGTTTATACTAAATGTAAAACAATTTACACTGGCTTTTCAGAATTTATTTTACTATGAGCCATTAGACCGAATAGAATAGCTTCTACCTCTTTTGGAAGCTGCCCTTCCTAGTTTTAACTTAGTTTGAAATTTATCTTTAAGAATACGCTATGACTTGGAAAAGTTGAAAAACTATTCTGGAACTAAATTATACTCAAATCTGATATCTCACTTTTAAGAAATCCATTGCAACTTCAAATGTTGAAAGCATTAATCAGATCCTATGCCATGATGGTCTGAAGGGCAAGCTTCCCTTGTCTGTGGTCCCCTTCAATTTCCCCTTTAGTCACACAGGCACCTCTCTTCCTCTTCCTTCTCCTCTCCATCACCTACATGACCCCATACAAAGACATAGGGCAGATTGCCTTCCTTAGGATGCATTAAAAAAAATTTTTTTAAGGGGACATTTCCAATGGTATAGGCCTCAGCCCTAGCTTAAAGACAGAGGAGGAAATCATTAAATCTATGTTACTTCAGTGTCCCTTCCAGGACCCTAACAGAGATCTCAGAGTGCTACCCCTTTCCTGTCCACAGCAAACAGGCTTGATAACCTCACTACCCACTTTCCTCTCAATTTGAGATGCTAGGTCCTGGTGCTCTATTGCCCCACACACCTGATTTCTGGCCCGGCTAGCTTTCTATGGGGTCTATGGGTGCACCCAGCCTCCTGATGGTGTTTGGACAGAGTCATTTCCTTTGAGATTTCCCTGTACTCCCCACCCTGCAGCCCCAGCTGCCAGATGGGAAGGGCACCAAGAGCCTCTCAGGTGAGGCTGTTTGCTATTCTAGCAGCTACCTGCCCATGCCTCCTGGTAATATTTCCAGTGAGATACTTCCAGTAAAAGCATGTTACAAAGGAGAAGCCCAGACTTGTAGGCACTGACCACAGCAGAGTCTGAGTTGAGCTGGGGCAGCCAAGCCATTTGCTTCAGGCCTGGTTCAGAATGCCTAGTGCCCAAAGGCAACCATGGGTGTGGAAAGGCTGGTTTGAGGGGGTTCTTGCCTGTGAGAGGTCCAGATTCCAGCAGCTGCTCCTCCGAGATATTGGAGCTTCTGTCGTTGGAAGTGCCACAAGACTTACGGAAGTCATATCCAAAGACCTCCATACAAGAACTCATCCCCTCTGCTGGGCTTTCTCTGGGGAGTTGGCTCAGCAACAACCAGACTATGGACAGCTCTGACCAGAATAGCCTGGGCATCCTGGACCTGGTATCTCCTGTTCTCAGCGTTTGAGCCTTTCTCTAAGGACTATTGCTGTTGTTGCCTACCAGACTATGCTTCTGGGTTTAGCTGGGCTCTAAGCTGCTTTCTTCAGGTCTCCGCCTGGCTTTTATTTCCTTAGGACTGTCTTTCAACAAGGAAGGCGATTGTCCCAGCCCGGCCCTGTGCCCCACCCACCTATCAGGAAGTTCATTCTTCAGCACTTACTCTCAGTGCTTGCCCTCCACACGTTCCATATCCCTCTTTGCTTTCAATGTTCTGCGTTTTGTTTTAAACTTGAATTTTCCACTTCTGTTGTTTTTCCTTTCCTTCTCCATTACTGTTCTTATGCTTACTAAAATGTTGATTATTTTTAACGTCATTTTCTTAGGTAATATAAAAATAAAACTGACCTGTAAGCTCATTACCCATTTTCTTAGTTAACATTTGTTGTTGTATGAGGTTAACGTTCCTCCTAACTCCCCCATCGTTTATTTGTATTTCTTCATCAAAACATTAAAAGATAAAAAATTAGATGATTTCTACGTTGTTTCCTTGTGTATCCATGCATAGTATTGTTGTGAGTGGATGGAATAAGTTCACAAAAGAAAACTGATAACGTTTAAACAAAATCCTGTAAACAGTATTAAAGTTTCAATAGCATTGCTTTAAGCTTGTATATTAGTGTTGCCATTCACAACTGCAGAAAACTAGAATCTTAAGCTTATAGGGACTTCAAAGGTTTGTATTCACATCTGCCCTTCATGGATCCTGGTAAGGATGAGGAAGCACAGGGTTCACTGGTAAGTCTTGGGAGAGCACCCTTCAGAGGTTTTCTTATACTGGTGGGAAATCAGTATAAGAATACTGATTCTTCTTCTGGACTCCCCTGTGACTGGAGAATTGGCTACCAAGTCTTCTGAATATTTAATTTTAAATAATTAAATTACTATTACTATCAAATAATTAAATTAAATAATTAAATACTTAATTCAATTACTAGAGTAATTACTATCTCTAGGATCTGGAAAACACGTGTGGGCACACATGCAAACCATGCCAAAAAGACAATAAGAAAGCAGTAACAGTCCTGGAGAAAGCATATTGGTAATGCACGTCTATGACTAAAAATTCATATTTGTGTGATTAACTTACTGTATACTTCGTGTGTTGTATTTTGTGCACAGAGTTTTTCATCACAGTTTAGATTTTGAACCAAGTCAGCACAGTTTGGGGGCAAAGGACTGACTCATTAGATGACTTCTAAAGTATAGATAAATTTTAGATTCAAATAGTACCACTTGTTTATATGCCCAATTTGTTTCAGAAGAAAATGTAATCTGACCAGGTCTGTTTCACTCAAGTAAGCAAGCCCTTGGGGGCTTACTTGAAATAAACTAGTAAATACTTTTGTTTCCCAAGTAAAAAATAAGATCTGTATTCTTTATAATTGTATTAAGGCCCAGTCATCATTTGTCATAATTGTACCTTGTATAACTCTTTAAATAACACTTGTCTAGGACTACAAGATGGTCAGAGTCGATGCTTTTAGATATGTTTTCACTAAGACAAGTTGTTTGGGAGAAGCTTTTCAAAAATGACGTTTTGAAGGTATTTTTATGACTGACACACTTTGGAGAATAGTTCATGTGCAATGCAGCTCTTCAAGATAATTGATTTTTTTGGGGGGGGGAGGATAGAGTCTTACTCTGTCGCCCTGGGTAGAGTGCCATAGCATCATAGCTCACAGCAGCCTCAAACTCTTGGGTTCAAGAGATCCTCTTGCCTCAGCCTCCTAAGTAGCTGGGACTACAAATGCCTGCCACAACACCCAGCTAGTTTTCCTATTTTTAGTAGAGACAGGATCTCACCTAGCTCGAGCAATCCACCTACCTCAACCTCTCAATGTGCTAGGATTATAAGCCACCATGCCTGGTGAACATAATTGGTTTTTTAAAAGTGATATTCTAGGTGTATCTTAATATCATGCAAAAAACCTTTCTAAAAATTATTTTCCTTGGCTCTAGTTATTAAATCCTTTTTTGGCATTTTTTTAACAATCATATTGTCCAATTTTGTGAGTTTTTATTCTACTCTGCCTTCCCCCTACAATTATCTTTCTGATTACTCAAGTATATGTGACTACTTTTGCAGTTGTTTTTTATTTTCAAAAGCATTTTATTTTCATTATAGAAAACGCAGATGATCCATGATTACATTAATGTACACAGCTACAATTTAATAAAAAAGAAAACATAGATGATCAAAACAAATGTAAATCCTACTTGTAAACTCATTTCTTTCTTTCTTTTTTTTTTTGAGACAGAGTCTCAGTTTGTCACCCTCGATAGATTGCTGTGGCATCACAGCTTACAGCAACCTCCAGCTCTTGGGCTTAAGCCATTCTCTTGCCTCAGCCTCCCAAGTAGCTGGGACTATAGGCACCTGCCACAATGCCCGGCTATTTTTTTGGTTGCAGTTGTCATTGTTGTTTGGCAGGGTCGGGCTGGATTCGAACCTACCAGCTCTGGTGTATGTGGGCGCCCTTAGCTGCTGAGCTACAGGCACTAAGCCTTTTTATAAACTCATTTCTAGAGTTTATTCTGATTAGCACTTGTTGTATAATTGTCTATTTTTTTTTGCTCACATTGGTTTATGTTTCTTCTTCAAAGCATTAAAAGATTATACTTAAGTTCCTATTTTTGCATGGTATGTCCATTGATTATATTGAGTTGGATTTTTTACAACTGAAAGAAAACTGATGATATTTGTACCAAGTCTTGGGAAAAGGTATTAAAATTTCCAATAACATCACTTTAGTCTCCTATAACAATGTTTAAAATTCATACCACTTTCCCATTAAGCCCAAGGGGAATTTCAAAAGTTGGTATTTACATTTCCCCCGTGGACAATCTGACAGGGTAAGAAAACAGGGGGGGCTTCTATGGTTGCCTTACACCACTTGAGAGAGCACCAAGTAGAGATTTCTTACAGTGGAGGGATATCAGATTTTATGAGTCTCTATGAATTTATCTTTCTTCCACTCCTCTAGAGAATCAATGTTATCAGTTACATGAATATTGGAATTTAGGATTGCATTCTTTATCTCCAAAGATGAAAACACACAAGCATAACATATAAGTAAAGAAAAAGCGGTAGAATCCCAACTATGTTAGTGACATGTTTTTGCAACATAACGTATACATTTATGATCAATTTTCTATATTCTTTGTGTGTTTTGTGTGCATGAGAGGAAATTCTTATCATTTTCAAAATTTTGAACAAATCACTATGGCTTTCTCAGGAATTGAGTCCTGTAGATAACTATGAAAGAATACCTTGATCTCTTAAATGTAAATAATACATTTTTAAGTTTTGATTTGTCTGTGTTCAAAATCTAGTCATATAAGATTTTTTCCCACAAGGAATCTTGAAGAATTGAAATAACTAGCAAATACTCATGGTTCCAAATAAAAAGTATGATCTAATTTTAGGAAGTCTTTCAACAAATGCTGGACCTTAGCTAAGTCTTCAAATAATACTTAGCTAGAGTATGGTTGGAGTCAGTTGCCTTGGATGTGTTTTCTATAGGATAAGCAGGACTGGAGAGGATTGTCAGGATTAAGGTTTGAATGGTATTTATGAGTATATGGGGTGACTAACTTTGGAAAATAAACGATTGTTTATTGGAAAAGTGTTTCCAGATATCTCTCCATCTTATATTAAAATTCTTGTGTTTGTTTGACATGAAGGAAGCTTGGAAATCACAACTTCATCCTTCTAACAAGTCAAAAGCTGAAGAAACTGAAAAAGTAACAATTCTATTTTTATTTTTTCTTTGTCTGGTTTTACTGTTAAAATAAGGCTTGCCTCGTTGAATGGGTTAGAAAGTATTGCTTCTGTTTTTCTATGCTGGAAGCAATTGTAGAAAATTAATATAATTTCTGTCGTAAATGTTTGGTAGCCTTCACCATCTCAGCCTTGCAGACCAGGGGCTTTCTGCATTGAAATGTTATTAATTATTGATACAAATTTAAAAAATTTTTAGGATCTTGGTGCAGTGGCTCACACCTGTAATCCTAGCACTCTGGGAGGCCAAAGCTGATAGACTGCTGAGCTTACAAGTTCAAGACCAATCTGAGCAAGAGCGAGATCCCATCTCTAAAAAAAAATAGCCGGAGTTGTGGCAGGTGACTGTATGACTAGCTACTTGGGAGGCTGATGCAAGAAGATAGCTTAAGCCCAAGAGTTTGAGGTTGCTGTCAGCTGTAATGCCACAGCACTCTACTGAGGGTGACAAAGTAAGACTCTGCCTCAAAAAAAAGATAAAATAAAATAAAAAATAAAAACTTTTAAATTAAAAAATATCAGATTATTATGGGGGCACATACATTTGGTTACATGTTTTTATACTTGTGCAATGGACTCATTGGGTGAGAACATACCCATACGTTATTGCTTCCCCCCCCCACTTGAATATCATTGAGTTTTGCTTCCATATGAGTATATAGGTGTTGACCAGCTAGTTCTAATTTACTATTGAGACATGTGGCATTTGTTTTTCCATTCTTGTGATACTTCACTAACAAGAATGGACTCCAATTCCATCCAGGTTGTTTCAAAAGGTTCTAGATGTCCATCTTTTTCAATGGCTGAATAGTAAGTATTTTATGGATACCTACACCACAATGTATTGGTTGATTCTTGTATTGAAGGGTACTTAGATTATTTCTACATCTTCGTAATTGTGAATTGTACTTCTATAAACATTTTAGTGCAAGTGTCTTTATAAAATGTCTTTGTTTCCTTTGGGTAAATACTTAGTAGTGGGATTGCAGGATTAAATGATAGGTCTTTGAGATATCTCCACATTACTTTCCCTAGAGGTTGTACTAGTTTGCAGTCCCACCAACAGCATATGAGTTCCTTTCTCTCCACATCCATGCCAGTACTTGATGCTTTGGGACTTTATGATATGAGTCATTCTCACTGAGGTTAGGTGATATCCCAATGTGGTTTTCATTTGCATTTCCCTGATGATTAGAGATGATGAGCATTTTTTTCATGTGTTTGTTGGCCATTAGTCTATTTTCACAAGTAGAAGTATCTTTTTATATCTCTTGCCCAATTTTCATGTTTTTTTCGATCTTGTTTATTTTCTTGAATTCTTCGTAGAGTCTGGTTATCAGCCTTTGTCAGATGTGTGGCATGCAAATATCTTCTCCCATTCTGTGGGTTTTCTATTTGCTTTATTGATTGTGTCCTTGGCTGTGTAGAAACTTTTTGACTAGATCAGGTTCTGTTTATTTATTTTTGTTGTTGCTATAATTGCCATTGGTGGATTCTCCATAAATTCTTCCCTAGGCTGATATCTTGAAGAGTTTTTCCCACATTTTCTTCTAGAATTTGTATAGTTTCATGTCTTAGGTCTTTTATCTATTGTGAGATAATGTTTGTGAGTGGTGAGAGGTATGGGTCCTGTGTAAGCCTTTTCTATGTGACTATCCAGTTCAACCGGCACCCACTTATTGAATAGAGATTCTTTCCCCCAGTTTATCCTTTTGTTTGCTGCGTCAAAGATTAGATGGTGATAGGAACATAATTTCATCTCTAGATTCTCTGTTCTGTTCCATAGAGCTCTTTCTCAATTTTTATGCCAATATCATGCTCTTTTGATCACTATAGCCTTGCAGTACAGCCTGAAATCTGATAAAGTGAGGCCTCCAGATTTGTTCTTATTTCATAGGATTGTCCTTGTTATTCAGGGTTTTTTTCTGATTTCATACAAAGCATAGAACAATGTTTCAAGATCTGCAAAATAGGACATTGATAATTTAATGGGTCTTGGATTGAATTTGTAAGTTACTTTGGGTGCAAGAGACATTTAAAAAATGTTGATTCAGCTAATTCAAGTGTGATCTGTTTTTACATTGGTTAACATCCTCTCCAACTTCTTTTCTCTCTCTCTAGAGATTATTTAGCACTTTTGTTAAATATATTCCAAAATATTTCATATTCTTTATTGTTACTGTGGAGGAAATCATATTTTTTATTTGATTCTCAGCTTGACTGTTCTTGGTGTATATGAAAGCTACTGATTTATGTATATTGACTTTATATCCTGAGATATTGCTATATTTATTTATCAAACTCAGGAGTCTCTAGGTTGAGTCCCTGGAGTTTTCGAGGTATAAAATCATATCATTGACCTCTTCTGTCCTCATTTGGATACCCTTAATACCCTTCTCATGTCTGATTACTCTGGCTTCCACCACTATGTTGAATAGTAGTGGCAGTAGTCTTGTCCCAGTTTTAAGCAGGAATGTTTTCAATTTTTCTCCATTCACTATGATGTTGTCTGTGGGTTTGTTATAGAGGATTTCTGTTCATTTAAGGACTGTCCTATCTATGCCAGTTTTCTTAAGTGTTTTTATCAAAAAAAAGGGTGCTGAATTTTGAGGCACAACCCATTCTGAGTACTGCTCAGTTCCTGACTCTGAAAGCATCTCTATTTCTAGTTCTGCAGCTTATTCCAACAATATGGATGCAATGTAAAAACCCTTCTGTGAAAGGCCTATGGAGAAAGGGAAAACAAATGAAAACTGGCGCCAAAGAATCAGCTGCCATGGAAAGAATGAGAATGTTCATTCTCTGTGCTCCTGCCAAACTGGCTGCTGATATGGTGATCATGCCTGAAACAGGCACTGTAACTTACTGGAGAATCTGGCTGATAGACAATAGTCTATCCTTTGGCAGTCTGTGCCACTTGTTGCCCCTGGACAACAATCTGCTGCTGTGTGTGGATCTGGCCAGCGGTGACAGCTGTCTGGGTCTGCTGGATAATGATTTGCTGGGTTTGGCCCTGCTGGAAGTACCTGCACAGCCTGCCCACCCTGGATCTGGGACTGTCCAGGAGGGAACAACTGTATCTGCCACAAACCCTGTGTCACAGACACAGGTACTTGCCTGATGGTTTGACCTTGTCCACCCAGGACAGCCTGGACCATGATGGGTTGGCCAGTTGATGTGATTAACTGGCCTCCACTGACCTGTACCGTTAATGGCTACCCCTCAACCTGCTGCTGAGGTGGTCAACTATGAATGTTCTACTGTAATAGGACCTGAAAAAATTAAAAACTGGTCATATGATAAAAGCAGGGAATACAGACATTGATCCCAGAAATCCCACCTCCAGGGAATTTGTAGAGGAGGGGATGATGGGCATGGACCAGGTCTCAGTCTGGGGAGCTGCCTTCTCTTTCTGGGGCATCATCTTTGGGCTATCCTAACATTAAGTTTGCTGGGCATTGCCCTAATGATTTTGGTTGGAATCTGATTTCAGATAGCACTTTTGATGGCTTTATTACAAGTAGCTGATAGTTCTGCAACCCTTTCTTCAATTATTTTTCTCATGGCCTTCTTTCTGTATCATTTTTTAACCCTCATTGCATTCGCTAAGAGTTTGCTTATGGGTTCTACATAAACTCAATTTGAGAGCAGATTTGCTACTGTTTTATATTTCATGACCAATCTTTTACCATCTACCTTTCATCTTCTGTGTATTCATCACTTTTCCTCTGATTTAACAACAGCAAACAACTCATACCTAATCCCTAAACACTTCTAGAACTGAAATTTTTGCTTTTTTAAAAGTTATGCTAAAAATTTTAACTTTTCTAAAGATAGATTTACAAAGGAACGTAAATAATAAAGGAGAGACAGTCTGACTACACTTTTTCCAATTTCCCCCAAATTGGAAAAGCATCTTCTGAAACTATAGGACAGACTCTTAAACAGGATATAACCAGCAGAACAATCATGATTTAAACCGGTTTCATTACCACAATAGTTGCTTAAAGTCACACAGACTTTTCATTTGTGCCTCAAAGTGATTTTTAACCTGTGATAAAAATGGCTCTTCATATTTTAATTTTGTCCTTCATGAATGTATTATAAATGGAATCATGCAGTTTATAGCTTTTGGTGACTGGCTTTTTCACTCAGCCCAGTTCTTTGGAGGGTTATCCAGGTTGCTGTGTTTGTCACTACTTGGTTATTTTTATTTTGTGTGCTATTCTATGGCACATATATGCCACAATGACTAACAAGACATTTTGCTTAGTTCCAATGTTTGACTATTAGAAACAAGCCTTTATATACATTCATACACATAATTTGTATAAATATAGCTTAAATTTCTGAAACAAATGTCCATGATGCAAATTCAGGTATACAAGGTACTTGCATGTTTAGTTTTTCTTAAGAGAATGCCAAAAATTCTCCAAGGTGGCTGTGCTGTTTTATAATTTTAGGAGAAATTAATGCTTATGTGTCCTCAGCAGAATGTTCCTTTTCTTTCTTTTTTTTTTTATTTTGCATGTAGATGAAAGGAAGAGACTTAAAAAAAATGTCTTCTTTAAGCCATTCCAACCATCTTTTCTCAGTTTGTGTTCAATGTCTGTTATGGATTCAATTGTGTCACCAAAGACACTCGTTGAAATCATAAACACATATGTATAACTCATAACTATGAGTATAAAGTACCATTGCAGATATAATTAGTTAAGATGAGATCACCATGGAGCAAGGTAGGACCTATATCCAATAGGACTGACCTCCTTACACAAAGATGATGTGAAGACAAAAGGACTTAGAGCATCATACATTGAGAGGGATGGCATTGAAGGACCTCAGCTTCAACCAAGGAATTCCAAACCCAGCAGCAATCCATGTGAAGTTAGGAAGAATAGAAGAGGGCACACTCTAAAGGTTTCAGAATAACCTTAGTGCTTCCAACATCTAGATTTCAACTTCTAGAATCCAGATCTGTGAGGCAACAAATTTGTATTGTTTTAATCCAACCAGTAGAAGTTCTTCAGCCCTCAGAAACTAATGCAAGGGCCATAAAACTACACTAGGTAGTTCTCTTTTCACTTAGTCACACTGAATTATAAAAAATAACAAGGTAATGATTACAGGGACATATTCATAGTGAATTCACTCCTAATTGTCCTCAGGGAAGCAAATCCTCAAAAAAAATTTTTTTTTTTGGTTGAGGGATCTAAAATAATACACAGCCAGTAAAATTATAAAGCTTCTTCCATTATTTTCTTCCCTCACAACTTATTTTTATAATAATTACAGGGTTAAATGTAGAGTGCATGTGGGAAGGCAAAGTTCAGAATTAGTCTTATACATAAATAAAATCTCCACGTAAATATCATTTTTGTTTTTCACTCCTTATTCCTAAGGATGCAGAATACTTTGGCATTTACTGGGAACTCAATAATTATCTGCTGAATAAATGAATAGCTCCCTGATAAATATATTGATTCTTCATTATAAATGTTAAACAATACAACAGATCCACTCCTTCTGCTTGTTCTTAAGTGATAATGCAGAGTAGTTTGGGAAAACCAGGGGATTTAGTTCCAACTGTGCAATATATTCTGTGATAGCTGGGGGCTCTGCCCTAATGGACCCAAGATTCTTGCTTGCTCTTTGCTCAGTGTTGGTAGAAGAAGTTTATTCTGGGAGACAGATTATGATCATGAATGGTTCCCCAACACCCAAGGTCACAATCTAAACTCCATATCCAGGGTGAACTATATGGCTTAGGGTTCCCTTCCCCTGCCTCCATCTCTAACTGCATCTTTACAGTCTTCCTCACTGCCTTAACTGCCTTCCTGTCCTAACATCTCATGTGAAGTTTTCCCACATACTCTGCTTTCTGCAGACCCTGGTCTGTGTTCTACTTTGATACCCTTCAAGATGCAGAATCAACATTATTTTCCTTAGGGAAATTATGCAAACTCTCTTCCTTCCTCTATGGTTCCTCCTTCCCAGGATGGCAATAAAGGATCTCATTCCTATGAGACATTCTCTAATGATCCTCTACTGACATCATAGCATTTATTTTCCCCTTACTTATTATCTCCTTCACTAGACTGTAAGCTCTTGGTGAGCTGAATGTAGAGTCAGTTGCAGGCACACACTAGCTGCTAACTACATGTAAGTAAAGGAAATGGTTAGGGATCTGAGGTATTGGCAGCTTTGGTGGGGCAGGTTAGTGGCAGAACAGTAGGACCTGGCTATACACTAAAAATTGTACTGTGTAATGTAAATAGTAGAAACAGTGAAAGACAGAGCCTCTATGATTAAAGATCCTTTGATTCACAGGGAGGAGACCAGAGCTGCCAGAGGAGGACCCATCTTTGCGATTCACCTCTTTGGTGAGGGGAACTAGAATCTAGAATAGTCACTGTGAGTAAAAGAGGAATTCACAGAAAGACTGTGAAGTAGAAACCAGGGGACCCAGAGGGAAGTGGAGAGTCTGTATTGGGTGAAAGCCAAGGGCAACAGTGCTTTAGACGTGCTTGTGGGGTTATCTCAGGGTAATCATGCCTCATCCCTCACACCACCAGATCAATCTGTAATTCTTTTTCATACTCTTTCGTTCTGGCATGAAACTAAAGAAGGTAGCTGCTCCAGCTCATGAATTCTTTCAACTTTAGAAAGAGGAAAAGTATTGAGAACTGCCTGTGTGTGATTATATGCAAGACTTTACATGTTTTTCTTTCTAGTAGTTTTTTACCTTTATTCCCTGCATATCTTCCCCACATTCACACTCAGATTGTCGAGTTTCTACATGGTTTAGGAGCTATAGTTTTTCATTAGAAAAAACTGACTTTCCACTAAAGACTCATCACCTATACCTTGGAATTTCTTCCTGAAAAGGATGGCTGGCCTTCAGATCAGCCAATTGTCCATGGTCACCACTGCTACCTCCATCCATACCTCAGTTCAACAGTAATCCAGCATAGGAACAGATTAGAATCACCTGGGGATCTTTAGGAACTCTACTGCGCATGTCACACTGTGAAACAATGAAGCATCCCTCGGTGATTGTAAAGCTTCCTAGTTGATTCTAGGAAGAGAACCATCACATACCTATACCCTAAAGTCCCTGTAGAATGATTATAGGAGTAATTCAGTTGTATCTGTTGCCTACTTATTCCTCTAGATTCATCACGTTATAACATTTGTATATTCTGTACACCAATCATTAGCAGGATAAGGTGAAAAACCAGAAAGGAACAAAAGAGAACAAGAGCTCAGAGTTGCCACTGGACCTGGGTACTAGGGCCACAGTGACATCTGGTAGGTTCTGCTTGTGAGAGGGAAGCTTGTTTAAAGTGGGACTCAACAGTAATGAGAGGCAGAGAATTTCAGAAAGATGCTTTAAAGTTTGTCAGGGAAAAAACTGCTGTTTATTTTTTAAAAAATTAGAAAACTAGGAAAGAAACCAGGTAAAAACATAGGCTGAAAATTTTAGAGATCAGTATGTATTTTAGGATACTTTGTTGAGTTGTTATCCTGGCTTGGTATCATTGTACTTTTCTATTCTGTCTCAGATCATTCTTCCCAGTACGCATGAAGCAAGCAATCAGGGTGGTGGTCTTTGCCTCCAGGCATGCTTTTAAAAGTCTTAGAGCTATATTATCCATCTTTTCTAAAAGCCTGATGACAGGTTAAAAAATTATGCAAGTATCCTGGATAACACTTACCTGTCAAAGAGATATATAAAGACAGAGACAGAGAGATAAAGAGACAGAAAGGAGATGTGGTATTTTCCTTTTGTTGTACTGAGGTAGAAGGCCCAGTTTTGGGGTGCACTGCTGAGTAGCCATGGCCTAGAGAGCTAACAACCTCAGAATAAAAGCTGATGTCATGCCTAAGGAAAGAGACATCATCCTTGACAATGTTCTCTCTGTCCCTAGAGAAGCATTTGAAGCTTGGTGATTGCAAGGTGTATGCAGTGGCACCCTGAGATGAGGCCACAGAGGAGATATTCAGGCCGGGTTTATTGAAAGAGGAGGGTGACCCGCCTGGGCAATACAAAGATGGTGTCTGCACCCAGGGGGCCTTGGGGAATGGGCACATACCACAGGTTTCCTGTCAGGTTAAGGTCTTTCAGTGAGAACTTCTGTTAGGGGTGGGGGGAACCTAGCCAGATCCTTTGTGTCTTTGTCTTAGGAGGAGAAAACGGTTTGTGAGTGTCTGTGTTAGGCCTTCCAACAGTTATGTTTAGCCAATGTATGGAGTTATAGAATATAAGAAATTCTGTGTTCATATTCTGTGATTCTATTAACAGACATTTGGTGGAGGAGATTAGCTTGAGTTGAGCACATTTTCTCTGTGAATGGTGGCTAAAATGTATAGAGGGTATAGAGGCTGGAGAAACTTATTAAATATTAAACTGATGCCATGATGGTTTGCTATTTTTTTAAGAATTTTATTTTATTTTATTTTATTCTATTTTTTTGCAGTTTTTGGCCAGGGCTGAGTTTGAACCCGCCACCTTTGGTATATGGGACTGGCGGCCTATTCCTTGAGCCACAGGCACCACCCAGTTTGCTATTTTTAAGAGATGCTAATACTATTTCATCATTTAATTTGTTTACTTTTTTTTTTTTTTTTTTTTTGTAGAGTTATAGTCTAGCTTTGTTGCCCAGGCTATCACAAACTTCTGGCCTCAACTGATCTTCCTACCCAGCCTCCCAGAGTGTGGGGATTACAGGTATGAACCACACTGTATCTGGGTATGTTGCTTACTTAAATGTTTTATAAATTCTAAAATAGTGGACTTAAATACATTTCCTTACCCATACTAGTTCTTTCCAAGATAAAACATCAAGTTATTTACTAACTTGTCTACATGAATATTTATTTTTGTCCCTAAAAAATCGTTGAATATCTTAAAGGTGTAAAATAAAACTTATTAAAGAAGTAATGAAATTTGCTTTGGCAAAAAAAAAAAAAAATCTTCTGAATTGCTTTATTGTCAATTCAGAATGTTTTCAAGTAATATTTCACTGAGACCAAAAACTCCTCCAACTTCAACTGAAGTAGAAAATTGCAGCGTTTGTGGTTTGGGCTTTTTATAGTCTATTTTTCAGTTAACTTAAAAAATTGCATCACTCTTAAATGTACCTGGTGGTAGATGTGTATAAAAAGGTAACTAGTTGGTTGAAGTGACAAAGGTTTTATAATTATTATAAAGTTAATAAGACTCAAAAGAATTAATATAATTGGCTTGGCACATGTAGCATAGTTAGGCCTCCAGCCACATACACTGAGGTGGACAGGTTCAAAGGTGGCCTGGGTCAGCTAAACAATGACAACTGCAACAAAAAAATAGCTGGGCATTCTGTCAGGCATCTGTAGTCCCAGCTACTTGGGAGGCTGAGGCAAGAGAATTGCTTAAGCCCAAGAGTTTGAGGTTGCTGTGAGCTGTGATGCCATGGCACTCTACCAAGAGTGACATAGTGAGACTCTGTCTCAAAGAAGAAAAAAAAAAAGGAAAGATATAATTATTTCTTTAATGAAAAAGACAAAGGGGATTTTTTTGCAAAAAGTATAAATTTTTAAAAGAAGGTACAATTTTGAGGACACTACATGATTATAGACCAAGTGAAATATGTAAACACTAATAATGATTTTTCACATTCAATAATGAATGATGACCAATTCAGTGACTATATTGTAAAGAAAACACATAAGAATGGGTGCAAAGTCCATGATTACTCTGCTTTGTGCATTAGTAAAGAAAAGTATCCTTAACACAACCCTGTCACGGTATAATTACTGACACCACCAGTTCTATTTCTCTTGGGGTGAAATAGTAGGTGACTCAATGATGGCAGCCCCTGAGATGGTATTTCCTCCAACTCATTTGACAAGTAAGGAATAAATCCTATTATCATACTTAAGTTCTTGCATATAGAGGATGACACCATTTCTATAAAGTCAAAAAAAGAGAGGTAGGAGGTAGGAGGTGAGGAAAAATATCCATGTGTAAGAAGAACAAATTTTACAATTTGCCTAAATCACAATGTAACCATTGCCTCAATCTAAGGAAGCAACAAACACGATAGCAAACGCCCTAACATCTAAATAACTTGCTGTGCTTAGAGTTGGGCACCATGTGGTCCTATGAAATTACCAGAGATCTACCAACTTGGTTGTCTTCTCTGTAGACTCTTCCCATGATGCCCTAATACTTGTGCTATGGAACTTGTAAACGTTTCCTAACCCTGCTATGGATCGATCATTTCCAACAGGATTATGTACTGAAAAGGAGTGGGGAAATTTCCTTTGTAATCACAACAAGAGAAAAGATTCAGATACTTAAATCTACAGATACAAAAATGTATATATCTGTATCTATATGCATACCAAATGATAACATTTATTATCCATAGGTACATTTCCATTTTTCCTGGACACACACACACACACATACCCCAAATAGAGAAGCAGAAAGCAACAATCACAGGGAGGGCATGTTGGAAATACATGTTCCTGTACAAAAATGTTTACTTTATGATTGCTTTATGGCATCCTATGTGTGTCAAAACTCATGAACAGATGTTTATTAATTTTTAAATTTTAAAAGTAAACAGCACATTTAGGGGGTAATGGGCTCTCAAAGTATAGGTAAATTTGAAATGCAAATAAACCACTCATTTATAAGCCTTAATTTGGGGGGTAGAAAAGCTCATGACCAGATCTGTTCTACTCAGGTAAGCCTGAGGGCTTGATAAACATGATGGTACTTTTGAAATAAACACATAAATACTCTCACTTCCCATAAAAAATAGGATCCATGTCTCTCAAATTTGTGTAAAGGCCTAATCATCTTCGGCAAATGATGTACAACGTATAACTTGTCAAATAATACCTGTCTAGGTGGTCAGTGGGTGACATTAGATGTGTTTTCCATCAAACAAGGTATTTAGGAGAGGCTTCTCAAAAGACTTCTGGCAGGTAGTTTCATAGGCTAAGAGACTTTGGAGAACAGTCCAATTGCTATGCTGTTTTACAATGTAATTGAATATTTAAAAATGAAATGTCCAGGTGTCTCTTCATATAATGGCAAAAATCCTTTCTAAAAATGGTTTTCTACTTTTCCTGTTCTGAATATCAAACCCTCTTGTGGTGTATGATTTACA
>CAUYQV010041529.1:0-64884 GCA_963574575.1 Galagoides demidoff
TGTGGTCCCAGCTACTTGGGAGGCTGAGGCAGGAGACTCGCTTGAGCCCAGGAGTTGGAGGTTGCTGTGAGCAGTGAAGCCATGGCACTCTACCCAGGGGGACAGCTTGAGGCTCTGTCTCAAAAAAAAAAAAAAAAAAAAACCAAACTACTATTTGTTGAGATTAAGTGTATTATCACGGAAAAATATTCATAATTAACTTCAAAAGCTATTAAAAATTCCTTACTTTTTCAACTACATTATTTGTGGGAGGCAAAATTTTCATCATATATTTCAGCCCAAAACTGTGTATCAAAACAGATTGAATGTGGAAACAGATGTGAAAATCTAGTTTCCTTCTGTTAAAAACAAACATCTAAAGGTTTACAAAAGATTTAATATAGAGCCACTCTTCTCACCTTTTTTTTTGAAAATATAGTTATTTTTTATTTCATTTATGTTAACATGTAATGTGTCTCTTTTTGTTATTTCTAAATGAATTAATCAACATTTAGGTTTTCCACTCTTAATTTCTAATTTGATACATAACAGTAGATATAACCTATAATAAACAAAAAGCTCCTTGAAGTCCTGAGACCAAAGCTTTGGAGAATGTCTGCCCTAGAAGTCTTAATGTACTTCTCCTGACTTCCCCTACCCTTAAGGAAGCATGGGGGTGTATTTTCTGATTTACTGCAGCCTGTGCACATGAATATTGCCTTGCTGTTAGTATGGAATGTATTTGAATCTTAACTTATTCTCTTCAAACTGTATATCAGAGATTTTCAACTTTCTGCCTACCCCCAATGTATTTAATAGGTACCTCACACATCTCTCATTTGTATTATTATTAATAACTCTCCTCAGAAGATTATACATGATCCCCAAACCCTCTCCAAATATCATTACTGTAGATAATTTATAGTCCTCTGGAATTCAGTGATGTAGGGAGGTCAAAAATTTGAGAAAAGTCTTTTTTTTTTTTTGCATCTATGTGTTTTTGACTTCTTTATTTCCCCCCCTTTATCCTTATGAAACAGAAATTATAAAACTGTATTAATTTGGGAGGGAAGCATCTACTGAAGTTTTGCCTGTAATACAGTGAGTTCCCATAATCTGCAGGCTTAGATCTTTCTTGGGCTCAAAAAAGTTTTTATAGCTTTCTGTTCCCATTGTTCTAGTTATATATTGTTTATAGGTTAAAACTTTATACTTTTTATACCAATCATCTTATTACCTCTGTACTTTGGGAGAATTTCTTGAGCCTGCTCTCAGTTATTTACTTAATTCAGGTTTTCTGATTTTTGAGTAGTGTTTCCCAACTCCACTTACTCTGGTGCACATTTTAGTTTTGCATTTTTAATTTCCCTGCTATATTTCACTTTCTCAGCAGCTCCCCTTTTCTCTCAGCTTTCAGCTCAGTTTCTTTACTTTGAACTTCTACCTCTTAAGACATCCTTTTTCATAGAGAACGTGCATTTTGGATTCCATTTTTATTACTCTTGTAGATGTTTTCTAAAGTTAAGTTTCTTATATTAAGTCATTTTAGAGGTATGTGCTTCCTTAGAGTTCAATTTACTATTTCTTTTCCTTTGCTATATGATTAGTTTTTACACCCTCATATTGGTTTTCTTCTGTTACTTATCCTTTAAAGAAAAAATGCTATCCAGACTCAGGGTGTGCCAACAGTTAGGATGTGAGGCTTGCCCTAGTCCACACTTATAATCTGCATATATACTGGAAGATTCCTAGTGCTTGTGGCTTTGTTAGCCTGATAGATCTTTTGTATTTTCTTCTTACTAGTTCTAAGACATATTTTTATTACATTGTTAAAAATATGAAATTATGAAGACTGGCAAAGAGAATCTTTTTTAAAATAAAAAAAAATGTTAGACTCATCCTAAGCTTTCTCTCTTCTTGGAAGCTTTACCAGCCCTTCCCAGGCTGAGCTAGATCTCCTTTTAATTGTTCCCAAAGCAGACTTCATAGCCTGAATTATAGCCTCATCATGCGATATAATTTAATCACGTGACATGAATGGTTTACTTGTTGTCTTGCCTTTTATGACTATAAACTCCTTGGGAATGACTCCTTTTTCATCACAATCTCATATGTTTACTACACTGCCTGAATCTTTATAAGCTGTTAGTAAATGGCTTCATAAATGATTCACGAAATTGATATCATTTGGGGAATATTAGAAAAAAATCATCTAATACCTACAGAAGCATAACATAATAGAAGGAAAAGCAACTTGGCATTGTGAAGAGGAGATTATACCAAATTAGTTTAATTCCATCCCTTTTCAGTAAGACAAAAAGAAAGTAATAAACGTAGTTTATCTTGTTCTTAAGGAAAGCAGATGTTCCCCTTGAATAATACTAACAAACTAGAAAAGTCTTCCTTTGCTTGTAGTACTGTTAAATAAGCAAATAACTGATTAAATGATAGTCAGTTGGTATATATTGAACTCTAAGGAGTACAGTGAATAGCATCCCTCAAGGAAATTAGATCAGAGACACATTCTATTTAATAGTTCTGTTGATTTTCTGGATTAAAAATAATTGCTGACACTTTCACCAAATTTTCATTAGAATACTGTTAGCAGGTCAATTCAGTGATGAATTTTACCATTTTATGTTCTTCAAATTCACCTTAATCTAATTTTGTACCCACTTGTGTACATTTTGGCAGCAAAGCCAAGCACAGAGAACGGTGGTTAGTGTTTATATAAAGTACATAATCAACTAAGTACCTTTTACCCCAGTCACTGTGGACGGTAGTGAGAATTATTTTCTATTTTGTGATTTCAGAGATAGTAAAAGCAGAAAAAAAATATGCTTTGAAATCAGTGAAATGTGGTATTGTTACATTCTATAATATAAAATAAGAAAGAACCTCAGTGTTACAGGGTGTTTGGCGTTAATTTACGTCAAAATTAGGAGAATATTAAGGTAAATTATGGTATGTCATAGAACAAGGACCAGTAAACAGTGAATTTTCCGGCATTCAGAGCAGGAATGGACTGATCAGCAAGGTCCCGAATTGCCTTTCATTAGAGATACTCAGTTGCAGGTTGGGCATATGCAAGCAAGAATTAAAACACAGAATGGGTGGTTGAGTTAGATTACCTCCAGAATCCCTGTCAACATGGAGATTATGTGACTCTTGGAGACTCTTAACGATGTTTTCAACATACCTCTCATGAAGTGGTAGTTTTGGTAAGTAACAGGCTACGCAGTGTGACAAAGCTGATATAAATGATTACTCTCACTCATTAAAATTGGACTGCTGTGCAGAAGTCACCCACAGATATTATAGGCAATGTTTAAATTAGGCACTGTTCTTTCATCATCCTTTCTTTAATGGGAGTTTTCATTCAAGTAAATAACAAATAACCTGATTGAATAAAAGTAAATGTGGTAAGAGACTTAATAACAGGCGTGTGAATTAAAAGGAAAGAATTATATAGCAAGAATATCAGGACAAAATGGCATCAGGTAGAAGTATTTATACACAAAGTAGATCTTGCAAAGTTAAGTGGAATTTCAGTATGCCAGGACCTGAGTAGAAGTGGGGTGATTGCTAAAGAAAGGCAAAAACACGAGGTTTCCTAGAAGTGGAAAGTACCAATGTGTCACCAGCAATGCATGAGAATAAGAAGGTCAGAATGATGAATTGGTGTTGACTTACAGGTGATTTGAGTGTCACGATGGGGATTTTCTATTCAACAAAAAGGAGCAGTTGACATTATCTTAGTGAGGAATGGCATGTTCTGTGTTGCTCTTTTTTTTTTTTTTTTTTTTTTGTAGAGACAGAGTCTCACTTTGTGGCCCTTAGTAGAGGGCCATGGCATCACACAGCTCACAGCAACCTCCCAACTCCTGGGCTTAAGCGATTCTCTTGCCTCAGCCTCCCAAGTATCTATGTTACTCTTTAGGAATGTTGATTTACATTTGTTGAATTGCTGATGATGAAATTGGCAGAAAGCTATTTGAATGAGAACCATCGAGGTTTCTGATATTATTATTATTTTTGTATCATTTGGGATTTGAGGCCTCTTATATTACTAATAATGATGATTGACATTTATTAAGACTGGCCCCTTACATATATTTATTTCACTGAAGCCTTAAAACAATACTGTGTGGTGGATGATTGCCACTTAGCACCTGCTGGATTTCCAGTTGGCCTTTGGTGACTCCATACACCATAATTCCTCCTGCTACCTTCTGTTATGTACTCATATGTGCATACACACACTTTCCAAATCAACAGACACCTCACTGAATATACAGTTATTTCTTAACTTAGAATTTAACAATATGCTAGCATAGCAAGCATGACAACTTCTTAAGGTTTAAAAGTAGCATATTAGGCGTTGTAGTAACAATAAAAGAAATATAGCAGATATAGTTTCTGACCCCTAAAGACCTTTAAAATCTACTTAGCACTATAAATATTAATGTGTGAAAAGTTAACATACAGTAAAAATAAATTGTCAATGAATTAAGTTACTAAGAGTTTCCTTTATAGAGGTTCTTGGGGAGTTTATACTGTCCTTGAGATACTGGGGTAAATGGCATGCATTTATATTTACATTTCCTAACCAGAAAGGCAGCAGTTCTTTGAGAGTCAGAATGAGACTTAATCCCAAGTAAGTAGCACAGTACCTAACTATTGTAGGCTCAATAAATGTTTATTAAATTAAATTTGATTATAAATAATATTTCTTTTTCTTTTTCTTTTTTGGCTAGGGCTGGGTTTGAACCCGCCACCGCTGGCATATGGGGCCAGCGCCCTATCCTTTTGAGTTGCCCCATAGTGTGTCTTTTTCTAATAACAGTACCATGTTTCTTCATCTTTTTAAATGCATGCCACCTGTTAGTAGAATAAGTCAAAAATAATAGCAAATTTAAAAGAAAAAAACCTTTTGACTTTGAAATATGTGATTTTCTTTTACTTTGTTCATGTTATAGTAAATCTGCTTCTTGATCCAGTTTATATAGAAAGTTAAATAGAAAGTGTATATGGTAACAGCCATTTTTAGCCTGCAAAATCTTAAGCTACTTAATTCATAGCCAAATGTGAGGCATAACTTATTTTGCTTGTCTAAAATGTAAGAGAGGGGGAAGAAATTGCATATTGATAGGATCACAGATCCTTTCACCTGTGAGAAGCTGCCTGTAAAAGACTTTGGAAATATCTACTGCATCCACTGATTTTTACAGTGAGAAAAACTAAGGTTCACCAAACTTGTTACTGCCCCAGTGTGGTTAGTAGCAGAGAAAAGTAAGGTGACCAGACGTTCCGCTTTTGGCGGGACAGTCCTGATTTTTAACAATTTGTCCCGAGTCCCGTGATATTTTTAAAAAGTCCCGATATTTGGAAAGAATACACCAAAAGCTAGGGAACAGCAGGAGAACGGGGAGGGAATATACGGTTTTCAGCTGCCATGTGGCTATTTCGCCAGGATGTGAGTTTTATATTATTTTTGTTAATTTTATAATGTTAAACTTTAATAATAACAAATAATTGTTGAGAACTGCTTATCAAAGTTTGCATTGTTGATCAGTTGTTAGAATTCAGCCACCATTGTTTGGACTTAATGAACAATGGCATTTTTTAGCAATGGCAACCACAACAATACTTTGTAACTGTCTCTCACACCATACACATCGTACTGCATGCTAGTGCTAGTTAAACAAGTGATGTCAACAAATCAACTATTGAAATAATTTAGGTAAGTAATTTATTTATTTCATGAATTTAGCAGACAGTACTCATATTATTTATATTTTATAGTGGCAGCAAAAAGTCTAGCGCCAGCCTTGAAAGTGATACTTATGACTTACAAGGTATCATTATTAAAAAATATATATTGATAAGGAAAAGGTTAAATCTTGGGCATCAGCAAAAATCACAATAGAGAATAAGTGGTTAGAAATATTTCATCATTTTGAAACAAACCATGTTCCATACAATAATGCACTAAAAATTGTGGGATACGCGCTGTCCTTACCAGGAACTAATGCTGCGACTGAACACGTTTTTTTTCTATGGTAAATAAGTGTGGACATCAGAAAAATCACAAGTAAGTGTTGGGACTTTGAAAGCCATTTTATGTGTGAAATAATAATTTAACAAATTCTTGTGAAAAATTTCATGACCTTTTAAACAACCACAGCAATCTACTAAAAAAATTCACTCAAATGAGAAATATGCCAAAGTATAAAATAATACTATACATAATTTTTTTAATGTATTATATTTGTAAATTGTACTTATGTTGAAATTTAAAAAAATATATTACAATACCATTTCTGCATTCTATGAAAATTTTTGTTGCTCCATATAGACCAAATTTTTAATTAAACACCCCCCACCCACCCCACCCACCCCCGCTGGTCAATGGTGTCCCGCTTTACCAATGTTAAAATCTGGTCACCTTAAACTAGAGCCTCAGGTTCTGTTGAGTGTTGTTTTCCATAGTTTAAATCTGCCTCTCTTCATAAAGAATTGAAGTAGGCAGGGAAACGTAAGATTTAGACAGCTGAGGAACACATTCTATTAGAGGAAGGGGTTCTAACTTCAGGGATCATGTACCCCTTTGAAAATCTGAAGAAGAGTGATATGAAATCTTCATCGAGAATATCACATATACACACAGGAGAACGTGTAGACTTTGGAAAGTCTCCTTACAGATTGCCTGGTGGTCTGTGGATCTCAGGGGAAAGGTACAGAATCAGTAATTATCATACTATATTTCTGGCATTAGAAATAGATGAGACTGAATTAGATTCTTAGAGTATTATGCTTTAAATTAGGATGGTCAGCTGTCTTCCAGGCAGTTAATATAAGCCATAGCATAAATGTGGCCTGAGTTACTGAAGCATCTATTGTAAGGGAGGACGGGGGAACAGCAGCTATGGATTTAGGGTTGTGATTTTTATATTAAAACAAATGCCATGCATTTTATATACATACATATATATGCATATCCATGCAGACATATTTGTATGAACTTGAAAGATAAAAGTACTACTTTGAGAAAATTGTGTTTGGCTATTCAGGATCCTACCTTCAGACTCAGGGAAACATGTATTTTTCTCCTCTGCCATTGGAGAACTTCACTGAAAAGGTTTGAGAAGAGTTGGTTAGAGAATTGATAATTTCATATTTTTGTGACTGAGTTAGACACACACATATATAAATACATGTTTTGTGAAATTAGTGCATCAAAGAAGAAAACAGTTCTTGTGGGCAGAAAGACACAATTCTGCTTTCCCTGGTGTGCCTAGCATGAGTCTAAGAATATGGTTTCTCAGTAGATACTAGTTGATTTATTGATATTAAAGATAAAACTAAACTGTTATACCAATAAGCTTATATTTAAATAAGAGAATTTATTAGGATAACTAATAAAAGGGTGGTACTTTTGACATGAAACATGACTGGCTTTCCCAAATGCCATTAATGACATCTAATTTTTAAAAAGTTGAAAAACTGGCTGAACATAAGTGACTCATACCAGCAATCCTACCACAGTGGGAGGCCAAGGCAGGAGGATCCCTTGAGGCCAGAAATTCAAGACCAGCCTGAGCAAAATAGCAAGACAACAACAAATTAAAAAAAAAATTGGCTGGATGTGATGGCACATACTTATAGTCTTAGCTATAGAGGGTTGCTTCAGCCCAGGAGTTTGAGGTTGTGACCAGCTGTCATGACACCACTGCACTGTAGCCCAGGTGATAGAACAAGATCTTGTCTCAAAGTAAAGTTGAAAAGCTGTCCAGTTTTCAGCCCTAATATGCCATGTATCTTAATTTAGTATTGTTATAAAGAAGTACTTGAGGCTGAGTCATTTATTAAGAAAATTTATTTGGCTTGTGATTCTGATATCTGGAAAAGTTTGAGATTGGGCCTCTGCACGTGGGAGGGCCTTACACTACTTCCACTCGTGGCAGGTGAGGGGGACCCAGCTGTACAGAGAGGACAGGAGCAAAGGGAGGCTCCTAGGAGCACTCACACCCTCTCCTAGAGAAGCATGAGGGAACCAGCCTTATGACCCAGACATGTTTCATTAACCCCCACCTCCAACATTGGGATCAGGAGGCTTGAGGGGGACAGACATCCAACTATATATAGCACCATGCTTTGGCATAGAATGAATGGTAGAACTCAACAACTTATTGATATCACTTAGTTGTGCTTTTTTTTTAACTCCTAAGAATTTAGGTTAGGACAGGGAAGACACAGAGAAGCTAGTCTTGAGTTCTCAGAATGTGGAATAATCTTAAAACCTTTCCTGGGTTCCGTTTAATTTAGAATTCCACATAGACGCCTTTACATCATTCTAAACTCTCTTACTCTCAGAGGCATCTAAATTTAGGCATTCACAACCCTTTTATGGTCACTACAGTGGTTCTGGATAGAATCTGTGTCTTTAATTTAAACTACCTACCAAAAGATATTTTTATGAAGTAGTAGTATTTCATATGTAGATTATATATATACATTACATATATGTGTTACATATATTATATATCTGGAATATACCATATTCAGAAAAAAAGAATAGCTTCAACTTACAAAAAAATATATGGTAAAAGACAATTTTCATATACTAAAATCTGTGTTGGACATTGAATAATTGGCAGGCTTCATGTTGCAATGAAAAGAGGAAAGAGTTTTAAAAAGAGAGTAGAATTAAGCTGGTTAAATTATTCATACTAAAAGGGAAAGGACGAAGGTAGTCAAGCCTGGATATGACGGCAGGCATTGCTGATTTCAGAGTTACAGTTGTCAGCCTATTGTACCTCAGATGGATATGGGGAGTAGAAGCAGTGTTCAGAGTTATCTGTGACCTGCCTGGTTACGTACACGTACATCATAGTGAGAATGTTCTTGCTGCTAAACTCTGATAATCAGTGATATTCTGCATAGTTTGTTTTTAAAAACATATGTAAACTTTGGCCATAAGGAAATATTATTCCCCAGAAGTTCTACAGTCAATATATTTCTATATAGATACTACTCTGAGACTGTATAAAGATAGCCAAATTTATCAACTGTTGGATTTCTGTATAATGACAATGTGAAATCACAACCAAGATCCCAAACGTACATTTTAAACATCGGATAGAAAAGGATGAGTCAGGAGAGGAAACAGAGTAATAGAGAGGTAGGAAGAAAACTAGGAGAGTGCAGTGTCACTGAAGCCAAAAAGAGAGTGTTTAAAAAAAGGAAGACGTGGTCAGAGGGCACTGTTGGGAAGTCATTAAGGCAAGGACTAAGAGGTGACCTTTGAATTTGCAGCATGGACGTCCTTGGCCTCAGCAGAAGTGGTTATTGGATAGTGTGGAGAGTGAAAACATGCTAAGATTGTCATATAAGGAAGAGACCTATTAAAATTTTGCCTCTCTCTCTTCCATCCCCAGAATTTGGAAGATGAAAGTTTTTTTTCTCTATTAGGGTAATCTTTAGTTAGACTCAAGACTACAGAGTAAGTGTCTTACTTTCTCTCTGGTGATGTCACTGATGCCCGGGGTACGGGCTGGAAGGTAGGAAGAAAGGGAAGAGCCACAGCACTATCTTCCTTCCCTATTTCACCCCCACTTTGGAAGCTACCACTTGTCAGAACTGCTGAAAACCTGGTGAAATTGTCATTCAGACTCCCCAGATCATGCCATCTGCAGATACAGACAGATTTACTTCTTGCTTTTCAAAATGGATGCCCTTCATTTCTTTTCTTAGCTGGTTACACTGGTTAGAATGTCAGTACCACACTGAGGAGATGTGGTGAAAACAGACATCCTTGTCTTCTTGTCCCTGATCGTAGGGGGAAAGCATTTAAGTATGGTCTTAGATGTAGGTTTTTGTAGATGGCCCTTATTAGGCTAAGTAAGTTTCTTTCTTGTCCTAGTTTTTAAAATTTTAAGAGGAATGGATGTTGGGTTTCATCACATGTTTTTTCATCTCAAGATGGTCAACCATATAGTTTCTTTCTTTATTTTTTTCAAATCATAAATTATATTAACTTGCTTTTCAGATGAACCAACCTTGTGTTCCTGGGATAAACCCCACTTGGTCGTGATATGTGTAGTATTATCCTTTCATGTGATGTTAAATTCAATTTGCTAAACTACTGTTTAGAATTTTTCTATATTCATAAGGAATATTGGCCAGTAGTGTTCTTTTCTTGGAGTACCATTGCCCTGTTTTAGAGTCAGAGTAATGCCAACCTCATAGAATGAGATGGGATACCTTCACATCTATTCCATTTTCTGAAAGAATAGGTAGAATTGGTATTATTTCTTCCTTAAATGTTGGTAGAATTTATTAGTGGTCCCCTCTGGAGCCTGGAGGTTTCTCTAGGAGAAAGTAATCTGTAGAGTCTGATCTGGCACTTTGTGTCTTCACTCTTGTTTCCTGATGACTCTTGCTAGAGGTTTATCATTGATATTGATCTCAAAGAATCAACTTTTGATTTCTCTCTTATTTTTCTGTTTTCTATTTGATTTCTGCTCTGCTCTTTATTTTTTTCTTCCTACCTACCTTGGATTTAATTTGCCTTGTTCTAGTTTCTTTCGGTAGAAGTGCAAAGATTATTATTGGAAGTCCTTCTACATTTCCAATGCAGGCATTTAACTGCTGTGAGTTCTCCGTAAGTACTGCTTTGCTAAGGCCCCAAAGATGTGGAATTTTTCTGTTAGTCACACAAAGCATTTCCAGTGTCATCCTTATTTTGTCTGCTAAAATAAGAATTGTAATGGAAAGAGCTGAAAGGAGAAAGTTTAAACTCACAGCTTCATTTCATTTTGCACTAGGACATGGGAGGCTGTGATGTTTCTATTCAGGGAATATCTTTGACAAATCCATCTTATCTATTACTTACTGCAAGTATTTATTTGCTTTGTCTCACTTAAAGGCCTGTCCAGTTAATATTAATAATCCAAAGGAAATAATAGCTGATGGAAAAATAGTTTTATTTGTAAGTCGTTAAGCAATATCTCTCTTTTCCCTGAAAGCCTTACATTTACAGTTGTGAATAAAGACTAAGGTAGTGTACCAATTCACCTTTACTGTTTAAATTTATCTTTATAAAGTATATTAAATCATATCTTTAATTATTTGTATTTTAGCCATTATATAGAAATCTGCCTTGTTTTATCATCTAGTAATTCAGAGAAGGAAAATGATTTCTGTTAAAACTCTTGATCCCTCAAAGAAGCCATATATTTGAAATGTACATCCGAGCTGGAACTTGAGAATACTCTATAATTTAGTGCCCTGACTTAATGCTCCAATGGTTCCATTGATTACTGTGGTAGGCAGGTGATACCAGCCCTTAGAATGCTTGCAACTATGTAATAGATTCAGTTCGGTGAGTATACCTATTATGTTCATATTTCTGTTAATATTAGCTAATGTGTTATTTAAGTGCTTTACGTGGATCATCTAATTTAATTCCCACAATTTCATGAGATGTAGGTACTGTTATCTCTGTTTTACAGTTAAGAAAACTCATACACATAAAAAGAAAGTAATTTGCCCAAGGTCTAATGGTGATAGAGTTCATGCTCTTAACCTCTGAGATATACTGCAGTGTAGGAGGATATAAAGAAGAAAAAATAGAATTTCCCTGTCAAGGAATTTGTGATCCATTGGTAAAGAAGGCACACATGAAAAGTGGCACACATGAACTTCAGACCTTTAATGTATTAAATGGAGAGCTTCTCTGAGCGCAGTTTGAAGATCAGCAGTAATACGGCACAGTGCCAAACATGTTGTAGCTGGTCAGGAGAAAAAGTGGTTATTGTTTGAGTCTTTGTTAATTTTCATTAAGAGAAGCTACCTTTTGAGGACTAAAAGTTATTTTCTGACACTACACTAACTTAATTCATAATAAAGGTTCTCGTGTTCTCCTGATACCTATTTGTGTAGCCCTGTGTTTCTGATTTTTATAGCACTTATATTTTGAAATTATACATTTGCATATGTGATTATTTTATTTAATATCTGCCCACACTGGGTGATAAGCTCCGTGTAGAAAGGAGTCCTCTCTCTCCCCGCTGCTGTACAGTAGGGCTTTAGGAAATGTTGAATGAGTATAATAAATTCTTAGTAACTGATACTGAAATTAGCTTGTGATAATGATGGCTGTGTACGTACATCAAAGGAATGCTTTCTTTGACAAATTAAGATACATGTCATATGAACTACATAAAATCTCAGTCCTTAAACTCACCAGTCTTTTGTGGTCCCATACTGACATTGTGCTGATTGAACTCTTTAGACATAAAGCACAGTAATACATTCCATTACATTTATCAGTATTATATGTTGTTTCTAGCTTGACTAATCATGACTTGAATTAGTGTCATAGCCTATGTTAACTATTGAGCAGGATTTTTTCATTTCAAGTTTTTGGCTATTTATTTCACTTTGCAAGAAATGTAATTGTTTCACAAAATTCTTGTATGGTTTTAAGAGTAAAAATACCAGACACCTCATTTCCCTTCTTCAGTCTTCATCAGTATAAATACTGTGTTTACTTGGCTTCTCTTCCTAGGGAGAAGACGTCAACCGGACACTAGAAGGTGGAAGGAAGCCTCTTCATTATGCAGCAGATTGTGGGCAGCTTGAGATCCTGGAGTTTCTGCTGCTGAAAGGAGCAGATATTAATGTATGTAGAGAACGTTGTCATTCTAGAAGAAATTTCTATTCTATGCTTTGGGTATTTGTTTTCTGTAGATTACAAAATTATTATAAAAACTTCATTTTAAATAAGAATATAGGGGCAGCGCCTGTGGCTCAGAGGAGTAGGGCGCCAGCCCCATATGCCAGAGGTGGTGGGTTCAAATCCAGTCTCGGCCAAAAACTGCAAAATAAAATAAAATTTAAAAAGCTTAAAAAAAAAAAATAAGAATACAGTCTGAAATTATACCATGTTTCCTGTAACATTTAAATACATAGTTGGGATTTTTTAAAAATAAGCCAAAAACTGACTTTTTAATGCTGATAAAACCAAGGGTTAGAATGTTTCCTCCTGGGCTGTTGCTTTTCAAGTTCTAAAGCCTAGGGAGTTAGCACTGTCTGTAGGGAGCAGTGACTATCATGTCATAGAGCACAGGACTTTGCAGTCATGGGTTGGACAAAGGTCACTGGGCAAGTGGCCAGACAAGAATAGTCATCTCCTAACTCTAGCCTCTTGTAGCTTCTGTATTTTAGAGTTGTAGAAAAATGTCCGTGTAACCATGATAGTGAAGGAGATGACCTTTTCACATTTCAGGGGATACCGTATCACCTGGTCCAGTTGTGTGACAGTCTTCTTTTACCTCCTCCTCAGCTATGTTCTACCTCTCTTTTTCTAACTGGACCACATTAGCATTTCCACAGTGGTGGGGAATTGAAGTTCAGGGAAGCTAATAACTAGTCCCTCGGTAAGTGGCAGACCCAGCATTTGAGCTGAGGTCAAAGCTCTCTCCCTCTCCCTTAGTAGACAGACTCCCAAGGACAGACGCCACTGCAGGTTTGGGCCTCTGCTGGCTCACTGAATGACTAGGAATTTGCCTCTGTGAAGTGATTTGTGTAGAAAGGCAAATATGTCACAGTCATTTTAATATATTTATAAGCGTTCTCTAATTAGGTCTAGAAAGAAGGAAGAAGGGAAAAGTGGATAAACTTACCTCTTTATTTATTATTTCGTAGGCTCCAGATAAACATCATATTACACCTCTTCTGTCTGCTGTCTATGAGGGTCATGTTTCCTGTGTGAAATTACTTCTGTCAAAGGTGAGGTCAATTGCTGATTTTTACTGCTTTATCTACTGCTATATAAGCTAAGTATTTACTTGTTGATTTATTTGAATTTTGTGTGGTAGCAGGAACAGAAAACCAACAGCAGTATCCAAAATCAAAGTCTTGAACGGCATTACTCAAAATAGCCAGTCCACAAACTGTTACCAGTTCATGAGTAAGGAGCTTGGGCAGAAATCAGCAGTCTCCTTTTTATAAAAAGGTTAGCTGAAGTAAGCATCGTATTATACTTAGTGATACAGAAAATGCTTTGTGGACAAGTAACAGTTTGCCAGAACCCAACTGCCATCAGGTTCACACAACACACTTTGAATACCACTGGTTTACAAATTGTAAGCTTCATTTCTTGTAGGACCTACTAAGCAAAATTATTCAAGGTGGTTTGCCGTAAGTAAAGGTTCTCCAAGGCATCTGGTTTCTTGATGTGATGGGGATGGTGGTAAATTTGGAGTTTTCCAATGTATGTTGTCTTTAATGATTATAAGCCCTTAGGTGGAAGTTCAAAATCCAGGCTCAGGAATTAATCAGTTACTTGCAGCCATTCTAGCCATACTAGATGGAGCTTGCAAATGCTGGAAAGCAAGAGATCTTCATAAAATGAGGCACCAATATTAATCCCAAGCTTGTCATCATGACCATACTCTGGCAAGAACTGTACATAATATGTTATTTGGGAATTTAAAATAAGCCCTGCTAAAAGAAGCAAGGAAGAAATAGAAATTAAATGAGCAAATGTACATGGAGCATCTTGCCGCAGTGCCTGACACACAAGCTCTCAATAAATAGGAGCTTTTATTATAACTACGGCTAAAAAGAGGATTTTTATGCTTCTTGGGGTCAGCTTCAATAAGCTGAAGAATATTGGGAAAGAAGATAGCATATTTATCTCTTAATACTTCATTGACAAGTTTTTAAAGATATGGCTTTGAAGGTAGTTAATTTGGGTTCTCTAAAACTAGGGTCTTTTTTCACCCTTAGATTTATGTTAACCACAGTTACTGGATTTCTTTAAGTATGTTTTTTGTTGTTTTGGTCTTTGGTCAACAGTAATCTTTAAATACTTCACACCACACTGATGTGAATGGTGTAATTCTCAGAAAGCCAAAATGAATGGAAATAAGACTTTCTGCCATTGTAGTGGATCCAGCATCTGTTATAGGGTGTGCTCACAGAAATACCTAGTCACTACTGCCCATCCCTACCCATACCCAGGAAAAGATAAGAGTACTTTTGAAAACCACTAGATAATTTCATCCCTGGGGAAATAGTTTTGCTTACTTTACCAAAAACTGGTTGCCACAGGCTACAAATACTGATTTGCAGTTCATGGACTTTTTATATGATTCCCATATTGTATTAGTTCAGACTCTTTGTAATGTTAAGTAACTAAACCCAGCGCCGACTGACTTAAAATAGTAGAAAAATTGGACTGACTCTTACACACGTAACCATAATTGAGGCACAGCTTGACCCAGGGCTTTTCTTCTTGTCTGTGTCTCTCCTCTCTTCCCCACTGTCCACTTCATTACCGTGGCTTCACCTGTCTGCTGGCTCAGTGTATAGTAAAACAAATGAATGATATCTTCCTTACCCTTTCCCCTTTTTCCTGACCTTTTCTACCCAGTCAAGAGTTTTGTTCTCTAAAAATAAAATCCTGCCTGGGATAGATCCTTTTTTTAGCTTAGGGCTCTGGTCATTTACTAAAGTGAGCTGCCCAGCCTTGCTCTTTTCCTTTTAGCCATACCTCAAACTATAGATCAAACAATTTTTGTTTCTGACAGGTCTCTCTTTCCTCCTAGGAAAAACAAAACAAGATACAATTATTTTTAAGCTAAAGAGAGACCAAACCATTGTACAAACCAACGACTTTTCAGGTCGTTGAGACCTAGTAGTTGTAAGTTTCCATTATTAAAGAATCTTCTACATTAATTGAGTTCCTGAAAAGCTGGTTTAATTTGATGTACAATGGACCCTAATATGTTATCCCAGAACGTTCTCTGTAGGTGTGTACTGTATTACTAAATTATTCAATGTGAATTGAGTTGTCTTACATTTAACTAGTTTGTTTCTTTTCCTTTTGCCCATATTGTTCTTTTATTTGTATCTGACCTTTGGTTTCTATAGCTAGATAAGTGATATTCAGAAATGACTATATTGATGGCAGAACAGTTTAAACCATATAAAGCTGTTATTTGTTTTATATGAAAGAAAGAGATTTTTCTTTTTACCTTTTTGAAAACAGCATGGTAAATTTTAGTTTTGCTTTTTCAAAATTAATTACTACGATTTTATTTTTCTTAAGCTTCTTTAATGGATACCCTGTAGTTTTGTTTGCCAGAATTTTTAAAGAAATTGATTATGCTCTTTCAAAAATCTGTAATTGCTAAAATAAGACTTTTTTTTTTTTGGCCAGGACTGGGTTTGAACCCACCACCTCCAGTATAAGGGGCCCGTGCCTTACTCCTTGAGCCACAGGCGCCACCCTTCCAGTGAATCTTTTAAAAGTTACAATCAGTATTTAAGTCTAGTTTGTTCTACCTTTTTTCAAAAGTAGAATCCTTATAGATTATTGTAAATTCACTTTAAAGGACTTAGTTTAAGAACTCCAGATTTTTTTGCCATTTCTAATACATTATCCAGCTGGTTTAATTTACTTTCAACCCAAATACAGGTACTTAAGTATTATTATCACCATTTTATTGATAAAGAAACCATTTGTCTCAGGGAGGTAGAACTGCCTGAAAGGCAAATAGAGTGTAATGGAATTAAGATTTCTTCCAAATGTGTGATTCAGCATCTTTTATTTTTTTCTACTACTTAAAATTTCCTTTCAGAATTGCCATTAGGACAGTTATGAGAAATGGAATGTGTGCATATCTACAAGTTAAAAAGATGTGGCCTTATTTTTAACTGGTAAGCTGGTGAATGAGGGGGTAATACAGAGATCAACAGATGTAGGGCTTCTATTTCAGGGTTAAGGTCTGAGCACATGCTGTGATACCACCCTTTTGTCCCTAGTGACAGAAAAGATGTTTTTTAAAGTGAAGTAATCATTATCTGCTTTGGGTTTGAAAGATAAGACATTGTAAGGAATCCTTGAAAGACAGAAATCAGGCAGGATAGGGTAAAGAAGAAAACATTTCCACATATGAGCAAGAGTATTTCAGCAAAAGAGTAGGAGCTGATCCCATTTTCACCCAAAGCCCAGAGGTACCTAGTACTCCTGAGCAACTGTGATAAGTTAGATGTGCTTCAGGAAGAAGCAATCCCAGAACGAAAGACAAATGGAAGAAGTCATAAGCAAGATATTAAATAGCTCTAAACAAATAATTGAAATACATAACAAAGGCTGGATTAAAAAAATAAGCTCAAACCAAATAATTGATCAATAATAACACACAAGAAGGGGCGGGTGATCAAAAAAAAACTCCTGGTATGTAGACCAAATCCAGAGCACGTGAGAAACCTTGGTAAACTGGCAAAAAGAGACAAGGGAAAGGAGGCCGATTATGCAAGCTTAAGAGGCATCCTGGGAGATTTAGCAGCAGCAGAGGAGTGAGAGTATGAAAAAGAAGAAGGCTGCAGTGAGCCTGGGAAACATCTTGACAGAGAAGTGGCAGCTGACCAACTGGCCACGCCCAACACACTTCAGCCTGTTTTTATCAAAGTAGGAACTGGCAAACTGCAATAATATGTTATTTAGGATGTAATTATCTCAGTGGAATAAGGTCCCCTTTTTTGGCCTAAAAAATCTTAACCAGGAAACTTTTGGAATAAAAGAGAGACTTTAAAACATGGCATAAAAATATGCTCTAATTCAAAGGTTGGCAGACTCTTTCTTAAAGGATTAGGTATGCTTTTGCAGGTCACTGTCATATCCTGGCCATTGTAGCTCAAAAACTGCCATAGACATTCTTAAACTATCTAGCACTGGCTGCATTCTAGTAAAACTTTATTTACAAAAACAAGCATTAGGGCCATGGTTTGCTGACCCCTCCTCTATCTCATAAATGTGGAATCGTTTTAAAACCCTAACCCACAGTGGTAATATGATGCTTCCTAAGCACTACAAGTTGAGTGTATATAATTGTATAGCAGAACCTCTGTAAGTTATGGAAGGGTCTGTAACAAACTGGTCCACATACAGAATTAGGCCTACTGTACTGGTAAGTACATGTAGTGCATGTCTGGTCTATGAAAATTGGGTAAATTTGAGGTGGTGGTCATTGTAAGGAGGCGGTCAGATGTGGAAGTTTTACTGTATAAGCTTTTATTAGACTATGTTAGCACTTACTGAAAAGTTATATTAATCAATATAGCTAGATAAGCTTTAAGAACAATGATCTGAGGTTTTTTTTATTGTTTGGTACTATACCTGTCTTTCTGATTAAAATCTCAAATATCTAAAGAGTAGCAGTGTCGTATGAATGCAGTATTTGAAATACTATTCTTGACATATATTAGCTGATGTACTTTCAGTAAGTTCAAAATTCATTTACAGTAGGTCCCCACCCATAGTTTTGCTTTTTTGTGGTTTCAGTTATCCCTGTGGTCAACCACAATCTGAAAATGGCTGAGTACAGTTATTGTACAATAACATTTTTTTCAGAGACCACATTCATACAGCTTTCATTATGGCATGTTGTTATAATTGTTTTAACTTTATTATTAGTTATTGTTAATCTCTTACTGTGCCTAGTTTATAAATTAAACTTTATCAGAGGTACATATGTATAGGTAAAAACATAGTACATTTTAAGCATAAAAATACTTAAAACAACAGCAGACTACATGTACAGCGGTGGTCCCCTAAGATTATAATGAAGCTGAAAAAGATTTGTTAGCCATTGGAAAGTTGTGACACAACATGTTACTCAGGCATTTGTGGCAGTGCTGGTGTAAACAAACCTACTGCGGTGCTAGTTGTAGAAAAGTGCTATACAGGATAGCATAGACAGGATAGCATAGACAATTACTTACAGTATGTTTACTTGGTAATAAACAACTATGTTAATTGGCTTATGAATTTACTGTGCTTTTTATCATTATTTTAGAGTATGTTCCTTCTACTTAATTGTGGGGGGGATGGTAATTGTAAAACAGCTTCAGGCAGGTCCTTGAGGAGACATTCCAGAAGGAGGCACTGTTAACACAGACTATGACAGCTCCATGTACTGCCCCAGTGACCCTCCAGTGAGCCCAGATGGAGTTGAAAGACAGTAATGCTGATGATCCTGACCCTAGGCAAACGTGTGTTTATGTATATGTTAGTTTTTAACAAAAAAGTTCCAAAAGTAAAAAAATTTTAGAATAGAAAAAAGCTTATAGAATAATAATATAAAGAAAGGAAATATTTTGGTACAGATTACAGTGTGTTTTAAACTAAGTGTTATTCCAGAAGAGTTAAAGTTTTAAAAATGTAAACATTTATAAAGTAAGACAATTACAGTAAGCTAAGATTAATTTATTACTGAAGAAAGAAAACCTTTTTTAAATAAATTTCGTGTAGCTAAAGCGTACAGTGCTTATAGAATCTACAGTAGTGTGCAGTCACGTCCGAGGCCTTTATATTCACTCACCACTCACTGACTCACCCAGAGTGACTTCCAATCTTGTAAGCTCCATTCGTGGTAAGTGCCCCAGGCAGGTATGCCACTTTTATCTTTTATACCATGTTTTTACTATACCTTTTCTATGTTTAGATACATCAGTACTACCATGTGCTGTTAATACAGCTACCTACAGTGTTCAGTACAGTAATATGCTATACAGATTTCTAGCCCAGGAGCAGTAGACTATATCCTATAGCCTAGGTCTGTAGTATGACAAAATCCCCTAATGACTCATTTCTGTGAATGTGTTCCTGTCACTGAGCACTGCATGGCTGTATATATAAGGGTTCAGTACTGTCTACACTTTCAGGCATCTACTGGGGATCTAGGAACATGTCCCTCACAGATAGGGGTGGACTACTGTATTTTTCAGTTACGTACTATTTGATTTGTAATCCAGTTTCGTTGTTAAAAAACCAATTCACAGTTCTCCAAGAAAAATAGTTTGTACCATTAATACGCTATCGTGTACATTTTTATAGTGTCAATGTTATACAGGTTGGCCGTAAAGTTAGTGTGCAATTTTAAATAGTGTGTCATTTAAATTTGTGCACAGACTTTAAGGCCACCCTGTATAATGCATTACTAATTTTCTATAATAATACTCATTACAATTCCATGTAATTTAAGTAATCCTTTATAATATATATAACCGATAATAAAGGATTTTAAGAAGTCCAGTATCCTTGCCCCCTAATCCTCAGAAAAATCATTTCTAAGTAATATATTTATCCTAAATATTTACTGATTTTTTTCAGTCTTTTGACAGTGTTACTTTTGCTGTAACTTAGAACTTAGATACTAAGCTTCCAGTTACTTACTGTGTGTTTAAATTCCATCCCTTACAGGGTATATCTGCTATTAAAAATGACTTCTCAACCCCAGCATAGGAGAATCAAGAGCCTGTGAATTGAGGATTTGATTAAAATTTTGTAACTTTATAATTACTGCTTTATTCTTAGATTACAAAGTAAACTGACACCATACTTAATTTGTTAGGACTATCTTAACATCGCTAGTGATATTACTTACATCACCGTCTTACATCGCTAGTGATCTTATTACTCACAGTCTTACATCGCTCAGATATACTAAACAATATCTGAGAGGAGGAAGTCCAAAAGAAACTTTGTTTTTTTGTTTTCTTTCTCTACTTCACACCATATCAAAGAATTTGTCTCCTTAGAAAGTCTAACTTTACAAATATAAATGTGTGTGTGTAATATATGTGTGTGTGATTATTGTGCCGTACTACTTTTAGCAGTGTTCTTTTTATAAAAAGGAAGTCAAAGTGCTTAATGTTTTACTTAAAAATTGCTTATAGAGAGTAAAAAATAACCAAAAATCAGTTGTTAGAAAATACAGAAAAACATCTTTTCTGATAACACTGATCTTTTTGATAAATGTGTTTTCTATGTTTTTGGTTTTTAATCAAGCTGGCAGTTATTAAAACTTGAAAACCCGTCTCACATACAAGTATTGTTGAGTCCTCAGGGAAATGTCTGTGGTGCAGAATTTGCTACTTGAATTAAGAATTAAATGTTTTAATTTGCATTCCCACCAGCAGTGCAGAAGTGTTCCCTTTTCTCCACATCCACACCAGCATCTCTGATTTTGGGATTTTGTGATATGGGCTATTCTTACTGGAATTAGATGATATCTCAAAGTAGTTTTGATTTGCATTTCTCTGATGATTAAGAATGATGAGCATTTTTTCATGTGTCTGTAGGCCGTGCGCCTGTCTTCTTTAGAGAAGTTTCTATTTAAGTCTGTTGCCCACACTGAGCTGGGATCACTTGTTCTTTTCTTACTAATACATTTGAGTTCTCTGTGGATTCTAGTGACTAAATCTTTGTCCAAGACATAACCTGCAAATATCTTCTCCCATTCTGAGGGCTGTCTGCTTGCTTTACATCCTGTGTTCTTGGCTGTGCAGAAGCTTTTTAGTTTGATCAGATCCCAGTAATGTATTTTTGGTGTTGCTTCAATTTCCCAGGAGGTCCTCCTCATAAAATAATCAGCCACAGTTTCTTCAGGTGTTCACCTGTTTTCTTCTAGTATTTTTATAGTTTCATGTCTTAAGTTTAAATCTTTTATCTAGTGAGAGTCTGTCTTTACTAATGGTGAAAGATGTGGGTCCAGTTTCAGTCTTCTATAGGTCGCCAGCCAGTTCACCCAGCACCATTTGTTAAATGGGGAGTCTTTTCCCCACTGAATGTTCTTGATTGGCTTATCAAAGATCAAATGATGATAAGTAGCTGGGTTCATCTCTTGGTTCTCTATTCTCTTCCATACATCTACCTCTCTGTTTTTGTACCATTACCATGCTGGTTTGATCACTATCAATTTGTAGTATAGTCTGAGGTCTGGTAGTGTGATTCCTCCTGATTTGTTTTTATTTCTGAGTAGTATCTTGGCTATTCGAGGTTTTTTTCTGATTCCATATAGAGATCTTTCACGTCCTTTGTTAGGTAAACTCCCAAATATTTTATCTTTGGCACTACTGTAAAAGGAATAGAGTCCTTGACTATTATTGATATATATATAAAGGCTACCAATTTGTGAGTATTGATTTTGTAACCTGAGATGCTGCTGTGTTCTTTGATCACTTCTAAGAGTTTTGTAGTTGAATCTCTGGTGTTTTCCAGATACACAGTCATATCATCTGAGAAGAATGAAAGTTTGGTCTTCTCTGTTCCTATTTGGATATGCGTGATTGCCTTTTCTTTCCTGATTGTGGTAGCTAAGACTTCCATTATAATGTTCAAAAGTGGTGAAGACAATGGGCAGCCTTGCCTGGTTCCTGATCTGAGTGGAAATGATTTCAGGTTAACTCCATTCAATACAATATTGGCTGTGGGTTTGTTGTAGATGGCCTCTATCAATTTAAGAAATGTCCCTTCTATACCTATTGTTTTAAGTGTTCTGATCATAAAAGGATGCTAGATATTACCCTTTTGGAAAGATGTTTGAAGATCACTTAGGGATCTAAAAATAGACCTGCCATTTGACCCTGCATTTCCTCTACTAGGTATATATCCAGAAATCCAAAAATCACTTTATAACAACGATATTTGCACCGGAATGTTTATTGCAGCCTAATTCATAATTGCTAAGTCATGAAGAAGCCCAAGTGCCCATCAACCCATGAATGAATTAATAAATTATGGTATATATGTATACCATGGAATATTATGCAGCCTTAAAAATAGATGGAGACTTAACCTCGTTTACGTTTACATGGATGTTGCTAGAATATATTCTTCTTGGCAAAGTATCTCAAGAATGGAAGAAAAAGTATCCAATGTACTCAGCCCTACTATGAAACCAATTTATAAGCACCCACACTTCCATATGAAAGCGGTAACCCAACTACAGCCCAAGATGAAGGGGAAAGAGGAGGGGAAAGGGAGTAGAGGGAGGAGGATGGGGGGGTGGTAATTGGTGGGATCACACCTATGGTGCATTTTATAAGGGTACATGTTAAATCTACTAAGTGTAGAATATATATGTCTTAACACAGTAACTAAGAAAATGTGGTGAAGGCTTTCTTAACCAGTTTGAAGAAAGTACTTCAGATTATATATAAAACCAGCACATTGTACTCCATAATTGCATTAATGTATACAGCTGTGATTTAATTAAAAAAAATTAAAAGAATTAAATCTTTAAGATAGAAGTGGTGGCAGTTGGCCCTTCTCAGCATAAACAAGTGCACTTGCAGGTAGAAGCAACATTTGTTACTCCAGTTACTACACTGCTTAAAATAACATCTAGGTAGCTTGCCCTGGCCTCAGGCACACAGGTATGGTCATCTGGAACCACTAAAATGCTGTTCTAAATCATAGGGGCAAATTTGGTTTCAAAAAAATTTAGTACTATGATTCTCAAAGACTTTAGCAATTGCCCTACCGTAAAAATAAACTGCATTATAAAGGGCCTACCAGAATGGAAGGGTCATAAAATTTACCCCGTAAATAACTGGAGAACCAGAACAGAAAATGTTGAACCCCGGCATGGTTGCATTAGGTTTCACAAATCTCATATACACATGGGCCTGTTGTGAGTTCATTGTTCTTAACCATTTAGGTCTTTTATTAGACTAGAGTACATCATTATTTTATACATATAATTTCTGTTAGTGACATAGAATCTGTGGTGCCACATGCCCCCTCCCAAATTTAGTTCTCACTTCTTATTAGCTCTATGGCCTTGAGCAAGTTCCTTGATATCTCAGCCTAAGTTTTTTCTTCTCTAAAGTGGGCTGGTACTTAGTACTTTAAGTTGATAAGAGGATAAAATAGTTCACAGCTAAATGACATTTCCCGTATGGAAGTCCTGTTATGAATGTTTTATGTCTACTACAAATTAACTTATCTAATCATCACAGTAATCCCATGTAGTAGGTATGATTTTTATCCCCCATTTTATCACTGGGGAGACTAAAGCACAGAGCAATTAGGAAATTTGCCCAGAGTCAGACAGCTGGTAAAAAGGGGAGTTGGAATCCAAAACCAGTCAGTTGGGGTCCAGAGCCTATGTCTGTAACCATAACATTTTACTTCTTGTCAGTACAGCCAAGAAGTTATTAAATGAGATGATGTGTAGAGACCTCTGGGCAGTGCCCCTCATGTCATAAATTCCCTGCAAGTACTAAAAGTACTAAGACCTGTTAGGGTTGATGTACTTTTCAGAAAAGGGAACACTTACTGCAGGACAGAGGGTTTATAGAAAAAAGGAAAAAAGTGTTATGAAAATAACTTTGTTTCAAGTGTAGACAAACTTTTTCATCTGAAACTTACGATGTGCCTAATTAATATAACAGCATAATATCTGAATGTCCTTGAAGAGGAGTAATTTGGAGGTTCAGTTTTTTATTCCACCCTCCATGATGACTTCTTCTCTGAAATCTTAAAATGATCTTTTTATTCTTGGCTAAATATGATTATGATATATGTGTTAAATCATATTTTTACTAGGGGTAACATAAGAGCAAATCTAGGCCTGTCATATATGAAAATGACCTGTAGTCACTGTGTCCAAATAAAGAATTAAATGAAATATAAAATATGTCTCATTTCTTATCTGTGTATGTGGATCTCATTTATTTGTGGTCTGGCTACTTAGAAAACTTTTGAAGTACATGTCTCTTTAGAGTTTGCTGAGATTGTAAGAATTTAATTTTTAAAACAGTAAAAGAGGTTAGACAGCAGGAGCAATCCTTAGGCCCCCAGGTAGACAGTATAGTTCACTGTGTTTTCCCCCGCTGCGTGGTTAGCTGTTGTTTGAGGCAAAGTCCTGCAGGTGGAATTGGCTGTGAGAAAACCTGTAAGGCCTGATCCTAAAACTTAATAACCAGTAAATCACTTGACATCTGAACTCAGCAGGATTAACAGTATTCATGCCTCAGTATTATACTGAGAACCAAAGAAAGTAATGGTTTGTCTCTATTTTTAGTGTTTGCTACAGCGATCTGTTTACATACGTGATCCTTTCCTCTATCCCAGCTAGATTGTGAAACAGTGAGAACTAGTCTCTCATTATCCTTCTTGTCCCAGAATACTGATAAACAAACATTTTCTGTAAAGGACCAGGTAGTAAATATTTGGGCATTGCGTGCCGTGCAGTCGCTGTCCTGCCGCCTCCACCATGTGGTCTCTGTAGCTTCCCGTCTCTGCCATCATACACAGAAGCAGCCATAAACCGTGTGTAAGTGGATGGGTCGGGTCATCTTCCAGTAAAATTTTATTTACCAAAACTACATCTAGCACTGAATAGAAACTCAGTAAATATTTGTTGAATCAGTTTATGAATTGAGTGTGAGATGTTCTGTAGCTTCAGAATGCACCACAATGACATGTCATGTTTGTGCCATTCCACGATGTCATAAAGTGTTATTAATCTGGTTTTCTTGGCCTATTTGTACATGTTAAGAACTGATGGTATACAGTGGAATTAGGCTATCTGAAATAAGGAGTAGATAAAAGTGACAAGTAAGTAGGTTCAGATTCTTGTTGTTTCATGCTTGTATATCTTATCTTTCCAGCTAGGTTGTAAACTATTCATGGGTAAAGATAGCAGGACTTGAAATTTTTTTAAACATTCCCCCCTGTTCTAAAACATACTATCAAGTCATACTTGATTATCCAAAAGTGAGGTTTCTGAAGATCAATAAATTATTTGTAATGCCTTAAAACTTTTACTTCTAGTCTTTAACATGGCCATAGCAAGTTTTTCTTTGGAAAACTTTCTCCCTGAATCATGCTCTGAATCATGCTCTAAATATAGGCAAACCAACCTAGTCTCTGTTCTAATCAAATGTCAGAACCAAAGGGTCTTCAATATTAAAATTACCTGAAAATAAGTAAATATTTTATACAGTGTGTGAGTGGGCAACCTAGTCACAAGGTATAGGTTCTTAATCTATTCACTACATTTTGTCTTTAATGAATAATATGATAATCATTTTATTGAGTCCCTTAGTTCTTGTTGATGTCAATTAATTTCATAAATTTTTGATTGCCTCTTATTTGCCCTCTTCAAGGCCTTGAGAATGCAAAAACTAATAAGCCTGGTTGCTTCCATGACCATCTTCAGTAAAGGGAGACAAATACTAAAACAGCGAGTGCATTAAGCATTGTGGTTGCTGTGACAGAAGCTGCGTGTAACACGTAGGACCTGAGGGAAGAAGAAGGCACATATGGTCTTGGAAGGCAAGAGGGTGGTTGTATTATGAATGAGGATGCCATTATAGCGCTAGGTACCATAATTGTAACTTCACAAAGCAGTGGACACTTGAGCCAAACCTTAGAAACTTAGTGTCAGTAGGGAATTGGAATACCATTTCAAGCAGAAGCAACAATAAGAAAAGTCACAAGGACAATAAAGAGAGACCCTGATACATTCAGGTATGGTAGGTTGTGCAGCATAGCTATGCTGTAGAGTAGAAAGGATTTAACAGTAAGTGTGACTACAGAAGTATAAGTAGAACAGATTAGCCTTTATGTGTCATGTAATCAAAATAGTCTGATCAGACTTGCATCTTAGAAGGATCATCAGACAGGTGTGGAGTAGTGATGTAAGAAGTACGAAAAAAAAAAAATAATCTGTGCAATCAGGATGTTCATGTGAATGTCCTACACTAAGAAAGTAGTGATAGCATTGAAGAAGCAAGGACAGATGGGAAATGTTAAGAAGGGGATAGTCTAAAGGCTTGGAAAGCAAACAGGAACTACATAGTGTCTCCACAGTTCCTGGAAGGGGATCGTGTTCTTCACCATAACAGTACGGAGAAAGGAGCGGGTTGGTAGGAAGATATTACAGATTCATTTTAGAGAGGTAGAATTGAGGTATGAGGTAGAATTGAGGCCCTTCAAGTGGGTTAAGTCTCAAAACCAGTCTTCAGGATAAAGGCAAAGGCTAGGCATGGATGAAGATGATTAGGGATAAGCATCTTGAACAAGTTGTGAAGAATGCGGAAGACCAGAACCAATGTAGAAAGGGCAGGCAGAAAGAGAGTAAAGGAGTTGGTGCAGGAGGAAGGAGAAGCAGAGTACCAGACAGGAGTATGTGGAGGTAAGACAGTCTTGAGAGTTCGGCTCTAAATGGTTAGGAATACGACTGTCATCAGTGTTCAGATGCCATATTTTTTTTTTCAGATGCTGATTGAACCTGGCATGTAGAGGACATTGGTGACTTATTCCAAAGCATTTTCAGCACAGTATAGGTCAGGTTGCACATTGTCTGCCATCTCTGTTTTTTCTTCTTCCTTTTAGAAGGAGAGCTCCAGGTTACAGTTGTATACATGAAAACCTAAGGTAGTCCTTCTCTCTCACTCAGCTTCCCTTGCAGTGAGCGTGGCTCTGGGTCTGATGAGATATGCACAGATGATGTGTGTCACTTCCAAATCGTTGCCTAAAATGTGAAGCTCTTGCTGTGGACTTTTCCCCCATCAAGCCGGCTGGACACATATGCAGAGCCATGCCAGCACCAGTCATATGGATGAGAAGAGTACCCACAGGAGAGCAACAGATGAGGGTCCCAGGTCCTTAGATGAGCATACAGGGCAGAGCCACCCCACCAATCTTGATGGGTTTAGCACTGGTCTGTTTCATGTGAAAGTAATAAACTTCATTTAATCCGTTGTGTTTTAGGTTCTCTTTGTTGTAACATTTTACCCTAATAGTAACAAATAGGTTGCAAAGTTTGTAGCCAAAATCCAAATAAAGCCAAATCCATTCACCAACTAAAGTAAATTTGTTGGTGAATGGATTTGGCAGAGAAAGTGGGTGAGGTATTTATTCCACACAGAGCCTTGCATGTGTCGAGACATGACCGACACACAGTATGTTCAGGAACTAGACGGGAATTCTGTGGGTTTAGAGCATGGAAAGATTAACAGGAGAAGAGACTGGTACATTTGACCAGTGTTTAACTCTCAAGGACCATTTTTGCCAAGTTTAGACAGTTCTGTAGGCCTGAGCAACTAGCAACAGAGTGAGTAAGATTTTGTGGTGGTGTGACTAAATGCTGTGTGGGGCCAGAGCTAGGAAAGGGACCCTCAAACAGTAGAATATTCTTGTCCCTGGGGACTAAAGGGGGCAGAACTGGTTTGGTAGCACATTCATCCACATGCAGTAGCCACTTCTAGGTCCTGAGATATGGTGAGGGTAACACAGTCAATTCTCACTCATCCTTAGAACTTTGATTCTAGAAAAGGCAGAGAAATAAAACAACATAGAGACACAAAAGTACCTATGCAGATTCTCAAAACTGAAGCACCATGTTGCAAATCAAATGTACCAGGACAGCACACTTCAGATTAAGCATTAAGAGCAATCTGGTGCCTGTGCCAAAGGTTTCTCTAGAGCAGTGGTGGCCTACCTTTTTTTTCCTCCACTACTCATTGGAAGAATAAGAGTTGTCTTGGGCCACAAATTAAATACACATATAAAAGCTCTATGCATACTTTTATATCTGACAACACAGCAAGCAAAAAAATCCTCACAAGGTCAGGATGAGGCCCATGGGCTGCAGGTTAGACACCCCTGCTCAAGAGTGTCACAGGGAACCTCCTGACAGCCTGCATCCCGAGCATTTACTGTGTATTTTTTTACAAGTAACGTGACCCATACTATACATGTTCTTGATGTGAATAATACTGTGTATTCTACCAAAGAAGAGGAATAATACTTCAGCAAAAGTGATTTACTTTCTCCCATTTCATACTACAAATGGGGATTTTATCTTTTAAAGCTTAATTAATTGGGTAAATATATGATAGCATAAATAAAAAACTAATCATTACCTCTGTTAGTTTTGTAGCTGAAGATTTCTAGTGCCTGAAAAGTAATGTGGCATTTTTACAACTTAAATTCATAAACTTGGCAGCATTTTTATTTGTTTATGTGTTTTTTTGGTAATACAGTGGACTCTGTTGGTGAAGGGATTTTTCCATTCTCAATGTAAACATGAGCCTGCACCGTGCAGTCTAGTTTTAGGTTCTCTTCCCCCACCGTGGGCTTGTGTAATGATGAGGGCCCTTTCCTGTCTTTCCAGGGTGCTGATAAGACTGTGAAAGGTCCAGATGGACTGACCGCCTTTGAAGCCACTGACAACCAGGCAATCAAAGCTCTTCTCCAGTGATGGGTGGATGGACTGGTAACTCGGGAAGAAGGACTCTCCTGTGGCCTCACACTGCTGCCTGTTTGTCTGTCACTCTCTATCTGCCAGCTTCTTCAGCTAAATACTTTAAGAGGGGTGAGGGGAGAGAGAAATTCATAACTACCAGAAAAATACCAATATTTTAGAGGAAAGGGGGAAAAGCATGATCAGGCTTTTACTGGGATTCCTGATCAAGTCAGCCTCTTTTCTATTTCTTATAAAATATACAGCTTATACCCAAGGGAGAGCAAAGACAAAATATACCAATAACATTTGACCTTTTCAGCTCCCTAGCTAATTTATTAATTAGATTGTATCGAAAGTCTGATCCTACAAAGGCCAACTCTACATATTTGGTAGCCCTAACCGTGCAAGCAGTAGTGGTTACTGCGAAGTAAACTTAGGGTGCTGAGTTAAGCAATCAGCTCTAGCCTTTCTGCCTTAAGAATGCACTCTACTGGGGAGCTCCTGGCATAGTTAAGAGCGCTGCCTGTGGTTGGTGACCAAATCTTTCCTCAGTGACTTTAAGCTTTATGTGAAAGCTTAGTTAAGGTGAGGAGGGCACACTCCTAAATTGCTGGATGTCCGAACCTTGGATTTTCTCTCCCCTTTCACATGGATTTTATGTCTCTTTAGATAAAACTGACTAGTTTTATTTATAAAATCTTAAATTTTGGAAGTCTAAAGGAGAAATCATTCCAGTATACATATTTTTTTCTCCTCTAGATTCAGACATTTATATAGCATTGAAACACTTTCAAACTCCTGCTGGTAGTAAAAGGGGATTTAAAAATAGAATCATAGCCATAAGCCGGTTAGTACCATGTAAAGAGAGCAGTTGTCTAGTACCTATGAATTGTCTTTATGTTCTATTTGAACGGATAGACCTCAGTTAGATTGGAAGAATCAAGGAACATTCTTTGGAATGCCTCTCTCAGACCCGTTTCGGATGCTGATTACTTACTGCACCAAAGCTATCACTGGGGTGAGATTTACTATTTGGACATATTTAGCCTCATTCCTTTTAAAATATGCTTGTTACCTGGTTTCCCTGAGTTGTTGATGTGCTTCTGCTGAACATTTGCCAACCCACCTGCATAATGTATTTTTGTTTCTTTTATAAATCATGCATTGCAAAAAGTGTGACAACTCCAAAATATAGTCTGTATTCTTAGAATACAGTGCCCTAAAATGGTGTGTTTATGACATACGAAAAAAATCTAGATACTTCTCCAAATGTTTATTTCATGAGCCGTACAACTAATTAAAATATAATTTTAAATTTGATAAAATACAAAGATTTCTTTGACTTACCATCCATATAAGTTTACTAAAAATATTTGGAATTTTTCTTAGCCAAGTCATGCAATAATTGAATGTACCTCAAATTTTTAAAGAGGGGAAGGGGTAGTTTAGGGACTGGTATTCAGATTGTGGATGACAAAGAATTAATGATGGTTTTTAAAGGCAATGTAGCATTCTACAGCAGGGTTAAATGATGATCACGAACAGTCACCCTAGCTAATAACAAGTTTTATCAATCAGTTGCTGACTGGTTAGTGGGTGTGTGTGTGGGTGGGTGGGTGGGTGGGGGGGGTGTGTGTGTCTTTCCCGTTGAGCCCTTTTTTATCCTATAGGCTTTTTCACTTATCACTAGCCTGACCCTGTAACTTTCCTTTGTCCAAGAAAACAATCACAAAGTGGTGGTTTAAATACTTTGTTATATCTGGCTAATTCTGCTGTCTTAATGCAGCCTGTTAGAGTTGGGTTAAAGGTCAGTAATCAGTACTTTACTACATCACTGAACTAAAAGACAGAGACATCCTCATTGAAAATGGAGGGCACTCTATCAGTCTGTAACCAACAACATAGAGCAACAGGGTGTTTTGATATCTTTGTTTTCACTCTTGGCATAAAGCTATTTAAAAGGCTTGAATGTTTCCCTTGACACCGTTTTCACTGTCACTTCCCAAGTGTTTTGTTGTAGTCAGCTGTTGCAGAGAGTGCACTGTCCTATCATTCCTAAACCCGGTCTGCATTCTGCAGTCATCATGGTATAGAAACCAAGTGATTCTTTGTACAGTTTATCCTGGTGTCCTCGTAACGCAGTAGAGGCTGTTTCGCCTTCCCTCTTCTTTCTCAGCCATTTTGTAAACCCCATAATTATGAAGCGATTGCTTGAAAAAATAACATGTAAACATAGATAGAATAGACTGACCAAGATGGTTTATAATTTCTTTTTTTAACTAGGTTATTTATAATGTATTTCTGAACCACTTGGCAGAAAAATTTACAACACTTAATGTTCATATTTTGAGTAAAAGAAGCTAAAACTATGTCTGCTTTTTGGTACTACATGCATTAGCAAAAGGTTAAATAAGTTCTGTTCTCCACTGAAGTAATATTTAACATCTCAAAAATCTTGCATGTTCTGTAGTTTTGTATTAAACCAGTCATTTCATATGCACTATATCAAGTAAAAACAGGTAGTTTACCTGTTTAAAGTAGTATACTAATAAATTCTCCCTTGCAGCTTCAGACTGGTACCTATAAGACTCCTAGTTCAAACACAGCACCTGAAGATCTCATGTAGTTCTATGCATAGCTCACCTTTCTACACCCAGCTGGGCATGGAGGAGTGAGAATAGGTGCAGTGTATGAAAGCTGCAAACAAGGGAGCCCTTTGGTCATTAATTTCTTTCCCCAATAATGAGTTTGAAATCTATATGTACCTATTTGATTTTTTTTTCTAAAACTTCAACTGAGCTGCTGTTTTCTTCCATGAAATACTGTGTGCTCAATTGTGTGTAGAAGAAGCTGGTGAGAGTGCCCTCCTACATAAATAAGCAATTGCAGTGTTTTTGCATGCAAAATTTAAGACTTAAATGGTCCTGATTATATTTTGTAAATGGAGAAACAATCATATCTTTCTAAGCAGTAATGGAGGAAGACTAGTGCTTTGTGCATTTTGATATATCTGAGTTCATTTTTCCACAATGTCATATTTTTGACACAACTGGGTTTCTCATAAGTATCCTAGTTCATGTACATCCGAATGCTAAATAATACTGTGTTTAAGTTTTGTGTTGCAAGAACAAATGGAATAAACTTGAATTGTGCTACAGCAAATGTGTCAGCAGCGTTTCTCACCCTCAGCTGTGATCACCTTCCTTTTTCATTCTTCTCTATAACTATACCAGAACCTTGATTGACTCATACTTTTCATTAGCCCAGATTAATTTATCCCACATCCAGAAGAAAAAGTAAGTGGGGAAAAAAAGAATGTATCAAAAATTCAATTGAAATAAACCAGAGTAGTCATTGGAAGGTTATACTTTTGTATCAGACTCCTGACACACATTGTTTTACTGTGACGTATAACTGCAGCAACCCTCCCAGCTGACCACGGGAGCCGGATCTGGCCAGCACATCCTCAAACCTCAGGATGCTCAGAGTGTTGGAGAAAACAGTCATGGTAAACCTCTGATCCCTTCATTGCTCATGTGAGCTGCTATTCATTTCTTGAGATCTACATTTTCTAAACTTATCTGACCACGAACACTTCTTAGTGTATGCTTTCCAGGGTGGATGATTATTTTAACCTCAAAACTGAACAGAATTATATGTGAAATTAGTTTGATTCTATTGCAATCTTATCATCACCAGAAGACTGTTGTGTAGTTTACTTTTGAAATGGTCCATTCATAATAGAAAAAATACGTGCAGATGCTGAGATGCAGCAGAAGCCATCTACCAGAACTTTCATGGTGCTAAGAATAAAGTGGGCAGCCCCAGCATGAGTGTCTGTAGGTGGACATGCACACAGAAAGCGTTTCAAGTGAAGTTCTTGTTTTAAGAATCGAGGTCTATAAAGAAAGTGTTTAAATCTGGTTAAATGTGTTTTGAAGGGAACAGAACCCCTTTACACAGTAATTGAGCAGACTAGCGTGTGTGGAGAGAAGGCTCACGTGTGGAGGGAAAAAGAGGCGTAAAGTAAAATTCTTTCGTAACCAGAGGCGTAAAGTAAAATTCTTTCGTAACCAGGTACCACAGAAACTTCTCACAACACACTGTGTCAGCCTGCTGTGAGATTTTTATTTTTCCTGCTTCTGCAAGATCAGTGATTCTGAAAATGTGCTCCCTACACTAGCAGTATCAGCTTAAAAGGGACTTGAGGGAAATAAATGCAAATTTTTGGACCTCAGCCAAAACCTTTTATATCAAACTCTGGTGCTGGGCCCAGCAGCCTGTCATAATAAGGTGATCTTGATGGATGCTGGAGTTTGAGGACCACTATAAAGACCCTAAGGAGAAAGAGAAACAGTTAAAAAGCCTACAAACTGGATGTCATTGGGCATGGTTTCCTAGAGAGGAAGTCAGTGGTAGCCTTTAACATGTGAAACAGTAAAACTCCGGCCCAGTTTTAAAGCTCTGGATGCCTAAGAAATTCTTAAGAGAAGTTTCAAAAGTATGGATTTCTTCTGGGCAAAAGAAGTCACGGGTCCTGCAGTGGATGGACCACTGGCTTCGCAATAGCAGGTTTAGTGCAGGTGCTCTGGACAGAGGGGTGCTCTTCCCCCTGTTTTTCTTTATGGGGCTCACCCTCACCCTGTTCATCCAGTCATTTCCTATTTCACATCAGTTGTCTTCCACAGACACTAGCCAAATCATCACACATCAGCTGTGGATATTTTTCCTTAAAAGTTTTTATTCCACCAAAATGTAATTACTGAGAATTTAGCAGCAACTTTAATAGCACCATGATGGACATGGACTGTAAATGATCTGAACTACTGGTTTCCAGCCATTTTACAGTAAAATGAGAGCACTTTGATTCAATGAGTCCTGTCCCCCAAAACCCGGCTTATTAGAATTAGGAGGCTGAGTGTCAGTGTGACCCAAATGCTGGCCAACTTAATAAGGCTACTTATTATAGCTTCATAAGTACCACTGATAGTGATTGCAAACCCAAATCAATGCAGTGAAGACAAATATTGCAAAGCCCTAGCAATTCGTAGAGGAAATGCTGACCATGAGGTCAAATGCAGGTCACTCTGAGCCACTGTGGCATATAGTAAAGCACAGCTATAAATGGTGGAGCACAACAAAGGAGAGTCTGGCCACCCTAGCAACTTCTATGCATTCAGAAGCTACAGCAGCAGGGATGGTCTCATTTCCACTGGTTGGTTGGAACAGTGGATCACATGTCCGACAATGTTCACAGGAACAGCATCTTGTCGCACAGAGGAAAATGATGCACAGAAAATTCCTGGCCATGAGATGCTGGATTTGAGGATATTACTAGATAACTAAACATTTTTTAAAAGCCGCATTTTCCTAGAGTTTGCTAAAAATCTGAACTGCTGTGAGGTTTTTATTTTTTCCTACTTCTCTTAATGTGTTCTCTTCCTGACATCTAATATGTCTATGTATATCCCCTGCAGCAGATGACCAAATCTAACTGTGTTGCCATATTGGCTTGTGATTTGCTAGTCAGATTTTAGTAGGCTTGAAAGCATTCAGATCTAAACCAATTTATGTTAAATTTTGTAATTAAGTTCTTGAAATTGTACCACAATATTATGAGCCTAGAAACTGTTGCATGAGGCCTAACAGTTAAGTTTGTGGACTCCTCATGGAGAAAGTGCTGCCTACCTCCTTGCTGAACATCACCACAGTCACCTGTGAAGGGCTCCCCTGGGAAGCTGTAGTCTACCCTTTAAAGCAATTTTGGAACTCTTTCTGGAATGCCCAATAGAGCTGTCCTCATAAGACGTGTCTGACAAGTTTGCAAACTTGCCACTACATGCTTATGTTACACAAACAACTCGTAAGGTTTTGTAACCTTGGTTTATCAGTGCCTCACAGTTGTGTGTGTGTCCAGTGTGGCAGTGTCTTTCTGAATGGCGTTTGTCATCGTTGCATGTTTTTTTGTGCCATATGGTGATAGCTCTGATGGTCATTCCAGAAAAAGAGTTCCAAAGTTGCTCTAAAGGGTCGACTAGGTGGTGGCATCAATGCGGAGCTTCCCAAGGGCAGCACTTCAAAGGTGACCTTATTCAGCAATGAGGTATCTAGCACTTTCTCTAGGATGAGTTCGTCAATTTAATTGTTAGATCTTACTTACATAGCCATTCATATCAAAAGTTATTTAGGGGAGTGAGATTTTATGACATTTTGATGTTTAGTTTCACTATTTTAACTGAGCAATTGCCATGATCCTAGGACCATTTGAAGTATTTTATGTGAACTGACTCATTTGATCTTCGTAATAGCCCTAAGAGGTGGTGAGATTGTCATACCTCTTTTCAGAGGAGAAAACTAACAGAGAAGTTAAGTGATTTGCCAGTCACACAGCCAGTTAATGGTAGAGCCAGGCAGTCTGGCTTTGAGCTTAGGTATTTTACTCCTTATATTGCCTCTCATGCTTTCCTAAGTGTAGTCGAAGAGGAGGGCATGGAAGCGAATTCCAAGTACAGGATGCCAGGCTATGCAAGACTGGGCTCCAGCCGACCCCCAAGGGCAGCACTTCTTTCCACACCACGTTGTGTGCACACACTGAGATATGCCAGGCCCTAGCACACAGACGGACTTGCATCCTAGACGAACTTGTCCACGTTTCTTGGGCTCACAGTTGGCTGAGTTGGAAAATGTTTCCCAGAAGCCCAGAGACAATTTTGACCCCCATGACCAAGTTCTTTGTATCCATAAGCATATCCACCCAGTGAAAATTGAACACAAAGGCCCTCGTTGCCCAGCCCTGCTTCCTCCCCTGGGGATGCTCAGTGGATCTAATAAGGTACCATAAAGGCCACCAGTGAGCCTGATTTCCACTAGATTTACTAAAGTGGTCAAAAATGTTTAAGGATAATCAGGCAAGAAGAAAGCACTGAATGCCCTGACTGATATCACACCAATTCCAGAGCACAGAAAGGCATGAAATTAAGATACAAAGATGTTTACAGATGGGCCAGCAGTTAGAAGAAAGCAGGCGTGCTAGATTTGGGGAGATCTAAAAGCATCCTGTTTCCACTTTGGACAAGTATGTTTCTCAAAGTGTGGAGGTATAAACAAGAACACCCTGGAAACAAGAATATTAGGTCAACCTTAAACCTGCACCCCAACTCCTTAGGCACCTTCCTTTCTTAGTCCCCACAGAAAACATCCATCATGCCATCAACAAATTACATGCATTGTGTTATGACAGGAGTCTCTCCCCCATTGGAACTTGTACACAACCTGAAGACTTCCTAACACAGATGCTCAACGTCAAAGCCAGGTCGGGGCACAGACAATAACAACTCAGGGGCTCCTAGCTGGGCTTAACTCTCACCCCTTCCAGGGAAGATTTCTAGATCCACGTCTTGAAATCACCTCAATCCCTGGGCCCACCCATCTAGCTACCTTCTACATCCAAAACTAAACTCAAGATCTTCACTGTGCTCCCACCCACACGAAGATGAGATTTCTTTCCTTCCAAATGCAATGCTTATTAAAATTCATTAATTGAATGCATGTCACAGTATAATTCTTTTAATGATGTAGATTTCAAATGATTATTTCATCTAGGACTACTTAGTTTCATCTTCTCCTACAGTCATTTCTTTCATAAAACCCCCATGGCTAAGCTGCTCTCTCCATTCACATTGCTGCCCCCTCCATTCACATTGCTGCCCCCCCAGTGCACACCCGGATGAGACCACACCCCCTACAGGAATCCCTCCTCCTCACCCCCATGCCACCACATTAGCACACTCCACTCAGACTGCCCTTCATCAGCACCCCACCCTCACCTTCCTTCCTGCCCTGGGTTAGATTGTGTACCCTCAAAAGATGTGTTGAAGTCCTCACCACCAGTACCTCAGAATGTGGACTTACTTGACAACAGGGTCATTGCAGATAGAAGCCGCTAAGGAAAGGTGATTCTGGAATAGGCAGGCCCTTGATCCAATGTAATTTGCATTCTCCTTAGAAGATGTGAGGATAGAAGAGCAGAGATTGGACTGATGTAAAGGAATGTAAGGAATTTCCAGGTGCACAAGACCCTGGGAGGAGGAAAGGAAGAAGGGAGCTTGGTCCTGATGACACCTTGATTTCTTACTTCCACTCTCCAGAAGTGTGAGACAATAAATTTCCCTTGTATTAAGCCAACCAGGTGTGGTCCTTTGCCCTGGCAGCCCTGGGAAGTTAACACATTCCCCTTCCTTTATAACCTTTAATTCCCCCTTCATGACAAGGTTGATTCTCTGGCCTGGCTCTGGAGGACTTGCACTTCCCACCTCACCCATCCTTTATAAATTCACTTTCTTCATGACCCCCAAACTCCAGCCCACACTTAACCTCTCCCTTTTCAAAGTCCTGCTGCCTTTGTCTCCACAAAAGTGTCTCTCAGGATACCAAGTATGTTTATTTCTGCTTCCCTACCAGCCTGTAAGCCTCTTGAGAAATGACCTATGACTTATTTTTATTTCAGTTTCCCTGAGCACACAAGAGCTAAAGCACTTGCAGGTAAGTCTATCCAGTAGCCTTTGCCCATACTTTGCCCTTGACCTGGAATACCTGGGTGAACTGTGAACTTCATATCAGCAACCATTGTTCTTACCTTTGTGTCCACAGTTGCACAGTGTCTGGCATTTCACAAACATTCAATAAATATTTTACTTAATTCAGTTTTAAAATCCAGTCTCCAAGCATAGGTTCTGGCTCCATTCGGGTAAAGCAGTATCTGCCTTTTAAAGAACTTGCTAATGAAATACCTTCAAGTTCTTCAGACAGAGATGGATGAAGGAGGGGGGGATACAGTTCTGTCTCTCCAGTAGCCTCACTAATAAGTCATTAGAAGAGCCTGGCCCAGAGCCCCAGGGAACCTTATTAGTCCCTGAGACCCATGGAAAGCAGAGCCTTCCTCCCGATGACCAGGCTTCCTGTTTATTCATAGATGACAGGGTTTGTCCTTCACAGCCATTGTTACCTGTTTCCAGAGCCCTTTGAATGCATAAATAAATGATAGCCAGCTGGTCTTCTTTCCCCAGGACTTTGTCAGTGCTGAGAATCCTGACAGCTTTCCAAGACATGATTTGCCACTACAAATGCCAAGTAGGGGGCCCCTGCCCTCTTGTATTCATTAAGATACTTGATAATTCAAAGCCAACTCCTTCCAACAGAGGCAGACAGACTAATGTGCTGTCACAAGTCTCCAGGCAAAAGAGTTATGCAGTGTTTTTCCAACAGCCCAAGCCTTAGCAAAGCAGAGGACGTTTGCTCAGCAGGTGCACCATTCAGATCTCCAAGATGCCAGTGCCCAGGGAGCCTGCAGGGCCACAGTGTGACTCTGGGGTGTCAGAATGAGGTGAGGGGCCCAGAAGATGGTTCCTGATCAATTGTGTCTATCTGCAATTGCCACTTCTTCCACTCAAACCCTTCCCTGCCATTCTCCAAGCTAGGGAAAAGCTTCCCTGGTAGGCAAAAAAGTTTTTCCTTGGCTTTGACTTAAATCCTCAGAATACAAATGCTCTGGCCATCACAGTTAGAATGGGGAAAGAGGTGCAGCATGAGGGCATCCCCTTGGAAGGTGGTTACAAGCCTTTCAGGAATAGGTCAAGTCCAGGGATGACTTACAGGGAAAATCATCTTGGGAAATGGATGTTAAGACCTCTAGTGGCTCAACATAAGTTATTGAAAGATTCTGTCCTCAGCAACTTTCTCACCCAAAATACTCAAAACACTTTGCACATTCCTAAAAGATAGAGAGAAGGTGGTATATAGTGTGTTTGGAAAATGAAAAAAGGAGGGGTGCAGGGTAGATTTGGCCTGAAGGCAGTGTGAGAGTCAGGTGGAACAGGCTACTGCCCACTTCCTCTTCAGTGACCCTCTCCTGCCCCCAAGGTCATAGCTGTCCTTGGCCATGGGCTACTCCTGGGCTTCCTCCATCCATCACAGGGAACGTACTTTTGCCTGGTGTTCTGAAATCACGTCATCCGTTAGTTCAAGCATGTTTGCATCTTAGCTGGGGACACACAATTTCCCAGACCTAAGAGGTATCTCTGAGGTAGCTGGAGCACAGTAAGGTGACTGGGTGGCTTGGTTTTGGTTATGTGAGTTTCTAGTAGTCCCCAGAATTCAAGGCATATGACAGGAGGGGGCAAAGAAAAATATTTTTGGAGGGGAAAAAATATGTCCCTTTATCAAGGGCACCCCAGTAGCAATGAGCACACCAGCCACCCAGATCTTGGTTTCTAAACACCATTTTCCAGCAAAAGGAATCAGAGCTCCTTAAAAAAATTGGTCAATTCTAGGTCTGGACAGGAAAACCACAACTTGATCCTGGAACGTTCGTCTTGTGCCAGAAAGTAAGGGGTGCTTAGAGGAGGATCAGACCTTGAAAGGTCATGAAACCAAACTGAAAGAGCTCATAATGGCCAAAAGTGAAACAATTTTAACAACAAAATAAATAACAATAAATATTGAATTGTAATAAAATAGAATAAAAAGCATATGAATCTAATTCTCATATAAGTAACTGAATAAATAAATTAGCAATAAGACATAGCTCTTCCTTATAAAATAATTTCCATTAATAAATGTAATAAAAAAAATACAAAATTGCCATTAGAATGCCTCAGTAATAATTTTTGTGGACAAAATCCATAAATGGATGCCAAAATTAGCAGGCAAAAGTTTGGAAGAACAGAATACTTGCATAATCTAAAAGTATCTCCCCCAAGATATTCATTACATAACTCTATGGTGGAAAAACCCTTCAAGCATACTTTAACCCACTGAACAAGGAAAAAGCCCCAGTAATAAGACCCATGGATGCCACCGTGTACCCCCAGTATGATGCATGAGAAGGGCACAATCACTTCTGAGATATTCTTGCCAGAAAATACACAACCATGATCTAATCATAAAAAGCCATTAGACACACCCCAAATTGAAGGATAGTCTATAGAACAACTGACCATTACTCCTCAACAATGTCAAAGTCATGAAAGTTAAGGAAAGACCTAGGAAATGTCAGAGGTTGAAGGAGACTAGGAGACGAAAAATTAATGTCAGTGGGAGTGGGACCAAATTCTGTAACCGAAGGGCATCAATGGGAAAGCAGGCAAATTCCAAATAAAGTCTGCATTTGTATTATGCCAATGTTCTGACCATTCTCCTATGGTTCCAGAAGATGATAGCTTTAGGGCAGCTGGGTGAAAAATATAGGAAAATGCTTTGTGCTATTTTTGCAACTTTAAGCCTAAACTTATTTCAAAATAAAAAATTTTTCTTTTAATATCCCTTCATATCACACTCCCTGAAATAGTGGTGCGAGTAGATAAATAATCAGCCACATTTTCTTTTTATACCAGAAATTGGGAAGATTCAAAATGAAGGACAGATTTTCAAGGCCAATGTCATGGAGGCAGATATGACACAGAGGGTCTACATTAAAGGAGATGGGGGAGAGGTTGGTCTATTTCCAGGCATCCAGCTCAGAAGCAGTCAAAGTGCCTTTATGTTAAGATTGTCAGTTTTTTGTGTCTGCAAAAAAGGAGAGAACTCAGCTTCCACAGGAACATCTCAGTGGGCATCTAAGGACTCTGTGGCTCTGAGAGCTTAAAGGCTGATTATTATGGGGATTAGCACCCAACAGTCTGGGAAGCCCAGATAATTCCTTTGATTTAGGAAGATTTTCCATCAAATAAATGGCTACCACCCATCTCATCACCCCTCACTCTCTCACCTACCTTTAACCTTTTCTGTAAGTATTTTTATCATTTTTGTTTATTACACAAAAAGTCTTTGCTAAAGGCCACACATGGACCTTGGATAAGAACAGAGCACTGACACACAGTAGGCCCTCAGCAGAGAGCTTGCTGAACTGACTTGAGCACTATTTCTATGGATCACTTCCAGGAAGCTTTTCTGTACTTACATTGTGGTATTTATGCCCATAATCTTTCTTATGCACAGTGGCCAGACTATAATATAAGTTGTAGGGCTGAGGAGTAACTGCAGAAGTTTCTAAAGACATAATCCTTAATGGAATGACTCCTCTATATGAGATGTATCATAAAAATAGGAATAATAATAATACATTTTGGGTATTCACTAGCCATTTATACAAACCTCTTAATGACTAAGTCCAGTAGGAACTATTATAATCTCCAGCTGTCAGAAGCCTAGTAAATGGCCTGGCTAGAGGCACACTCCATAATAGGACTGGAGTCCGTGCTCTTAACATTACACTGAACTTTCTTCTGCATTCCTCAGCTGTGGTCCAACTTTAATCTTAAACATTCTCTGGGCCCCTGATTGCCTGCCTATAATAGGGGGATAGTAATCCCACCCTGCCTTTTTTAAGAGTTAATTACACAATTCATCAAAAAGTAAGAGTGCAGTAGATCACAAAACAAGTTCCCTAAAATGTCAGAGACTGTAGAGGTCACATATATGGCCATAATACAATCAAATTAGAAAACAGCTATTAAAAGATAGTTGAAATTTGTTCTAAACTTAATGTGTTTACAAATAAATCACAAGTTAAAGAAATTGTGTCAAAGTCTAACAATTAAGTTCTGGAACTCATCCTAGGAAAAGTGCTACATACTTCATTGTTGAATATATCACTAAGGTCACCTTCTCCACCAGTCCAATCTTCAAAGCAGTTTTGGAACTCTTTTTCTAGAATGGCCATCACAGCTGTCGTTATATCACCCTTGATGTCCTGAATGTCATTAAAATGTCTTCCTTGCCATATTTCCTTTATCTTTGAGTAAAGAAAAAGTCATTGGGGGCCAGATCAGATGAGTAGGTGGGGTGTTTCAATACAGTTATTTGTTTACTAACTGAAAACTCCCTCACAGACAGTGCTGTGTGAGCTGGTGCATTATCGGGATACAAAAGCCATGAGTTCTTAGCCAACATTTTCCTGTTTCTCTATTGATGTTTGCTTGGTCTGCTATGCTTCTCATAGTCAGCTGATGATTTTGATGCACCATTGATGAATTTTACAATGCTTTCATCAGTTCTGCTTGTTACTAGCCACCCTGATTTCTCTTCATCAGGGACACTTTCTTTCTCTCCTCTCTGGAAAAGGTTTAATACATTTGTATACCACCATTTTCTTCATGACATTCATTATTCCCATAAACTTGGACTAACAAGTCCCTGATTTCACTTCCACTCTTGCCAAGTTTAACAAGAAATTTAATGTTTGTTCATTATTCTCATTCAAGCTCTGACATTCTCATGGCACACAAAAACACATAACAACACCAATCAGCAAAAAAAAAATGAACATAGCTGTGAGACACTGATATGCCCAGGTTATAAAACCTTACTGAGTTGTTTGTACAGTGCTACCAACATAAGCTCACAATGGCAAGTTAACGAACTTAATTGTCAGACCTCTGGAGTGTGTGTATAATTCACAAAATCTGATTCCTAAGCTATGATGGGGCAGCTGAGAAGCAGCTCGATTTTTTACTTTAGGACAAAAGAGCTGAACATTGTAAGAACCACATACTTCTGGAAATGAGGACAGGAAAGATCCAAAGATAGGAGAAGGAGGAGGAATCAACTCAGGAAGCACTTGGACTTCAGGTTTCTTCCCCTCTGCACAGCCAGGTGACTGCTCCTCCACTGTCCCTGGGGCAGCCTGGAATTGTGCTTTCTGGAGAAGGTAAGGCAGAAGGCCTCCAGACGAGGGGGATACTAGGCATGGGAGGTGCTAGCCATAGTGAATGCAGCATATTGAGCCTGGCCTCTTTCCCCAACTCATTCCCAAAACACCAGTAGCCAGGTGTGTGCTTCAGGAAGGACCTTGAAAGAGCCTTTACTGGGAAATCCCAGTCTCAGGATTCTGAAGTCCAGTGCTCCCTAAGGAAGTGGCCCAACCAAAACTTCCAGCAGCCCTCACAGTCAATAAGCTGTACCAGTGGGCTCAGGCCTTCCATTCACTTTTTCTCCCCATTGTGGTAAAATATAAATATCACACATAATATTATTATTATGCACATAACATTTTAACCATTTTTACTTATACAATTCGGTAGCATTGAGTACATTCACAATGTTATGCAACCATCACCAACCACTATGTCCACTTTTTTATTACCCCAGCCAGAAGCTCTGTACCCATTGAGCAATAACTTCCCCACACCCCACCTTCCCCAGCCCCTGGTAACTTCTATTAATCTGCTCTCTATCCCCATGAATCTGCCTACTCTAGATGCCTCAGATAAGTACAACCATATATATAATATTCATTTCCTTGTGTGTTTTCTTTCACTCAGCTTAATGTTCTCCAAATCCATCCATGTTGTAGCACATCTGAGAATTCCATTTCTTTTTTTCTTTTTTTTGCTGTTTTGGCCTGGGCTGGTTTTGAACCTGCCACTTTCGGCATATGGGGCTGGTGCCCTACTCCTTTGAGCCACAGGCACCACCTGAGAATTCATTTCTTTTATGGCTAAATAATACTCCATTCTGTGTAGATACCACATTTTGTTTATCCATTTATCTGTTGACGGACATTTGTTTCCACCCTTTGGCTGTTGTGAATACTATTGCAGTGAACACTGGCACACAAATACCTGGGTCCCCCTTTTTAATTCTTTTGGATATTCTAGTCACTTGTTTTTTAAATTCCTCACAATCATGAAGTGACAAGCAAGGATTGCCAGACATTTAAGGAAACCATTTATACTGAAAGACAAAACACAAACAGAAAAAAAATCAATTTACAGGAAACAAAGCCTGCCCAGAAAAAAGAAAACAAAGCAAAACCAAAAAAAAAAAAAAGTATATCCTAAGAAATATAAAGAGAAGATAATATGTCTGTGAAAGAAGAATACCATGCTCTATAAAAGGAACTCACATAGAACAAAATAATAATAATATGTTCTTAGGAAACAAATGCACGAGAGCAGTAATAAAGGGCTCAATAAATAAAAGTGTTAAGATAGAGGAAATAATACACAAAAAAAAGTAAAACAGAGATGCAAAACTCGAGGGAAAAAAAAAGACACTGAAGTGGAAAAGTAGAGACTATACAAATAAAAATTCTATACATTTAGAAAATAATTTTTTAAAAGTAGAAAATCATAAAATTAATAATAACAGAAATAAATTATTATTACACTCAAGAAAATGTCCCAGAGCTGATGTGTCTGAGCAATGGCTCGTCTAGTGTCCAGCAGACGGGAAGCCCTACCCCAAAGCACATTGTCACAGAAGATCCTACAAGCTTTCAGAGAGAGAAAAAAAAATTGCTAATAAAGGGTCAAGGAAGTGACTTCTGACTTGTCCCCAGCAACTCTGAAAGCTAGAAGACAATGAAGCAATGTCTTCAAAATTCTTAGGGACAATCATTTCCAACCTAGAAAGCTCTATAATTATTAAAGGCACTCGTACTCCAGGCACTCAGATGTGAAAGTTCACTAGAGCAAGGCTTTTGAAAACTTCATTCCTTCATTCATGTACTATTCTCAGGATTTTTGCCATGTCCATGGAACACTTATACTATTTTTATTAACTTTTTTTTTAACGTTGAATAACATTTTAATAAATTATTAATAGTTATGGAATTCCCTATGGAAAGCCAGCTATGCTTTGTGATCAATAGAAAGTAACTGTGAAAATAGAAAATAAAGTAAAATAAAACAAAGATACCTAGTTCTTACTGGCTCCTGTTGGCTTCCAAAAAGTTCCGATTTTATACAGGAGGATTAGCAAGGAGAAGAGAGACTGCCTGATACGCCTTTTGATATAATCAAAAAGATTGAGCCTTGAAAGGACTGATTGTCTGTATGAGTCAACATTATGTAATACCACCTCCATGCACCACCCACACCCCCACGGCCCCAGCCATTCCACCAGCTCCTTATATGGAAACACTGCACTGAAAAGACAGACCAAGGCCACATCCCACTCTCTGGACAGTCTTGGGGCCAACGAGGTGGCCTGTGCCTATGTAGAGAAAAGTACTAGGTGCTTTGAGGCGTCCCCAGACCAACAGCAAAGATCTCACAGGAACCCTCTCTGTTTTGGTTTTTAAAACCTTCCCTTCTCTGCTCTTCAAAGCTCTTAATCTGTCCTGCAGAAGGACAGCTTTCCTCTTAGGCGCCTAAACCCAGACTTGCTTTAACCAACCCCTCATCTGCAAATTTATTCAAATTTCCTCAATATGCCACCTCAGAGTGGCCTCTGCAGGCCCTCTCCCTGCAGAGTTGGGGTGGTGTGTAAATGGTAGCTTCAGGGTCCTCTCCAGGCCACTAGCAAACATACGTGCTTTTCCTGTATGTTGATACGTTTACTGGTGCTGATCTCCAGAAACTGAAGATTTTCCTGGCTGAAATGGGCAACTTCATAAATATTTCCCTGTGTTCAACATATTCTCTGGCAAGACTCAGCCAGATCTCAGATCCAAGACCCTCTATCACCTGCCCCGTGTGCCTTCCATGGCCCCCTCCTGCCATGAGACAGGTACGACGAGCAAGGTCAGAAGCCAGGAGACCCAGGACAGGTTAAATCAAAAAGAAAACAGTCTCTCCTGTCTGACCTGACTAATAACCATAACCACCTCAGCTAAAGCTTGTAATTTATTGGCCCCAGAGAGCCCTCTTTAATCTGGATTTTTTCTATAAATGTCAAAGGACCTTGGGACTCACACTGGGAACCTCTCACATTCTCTGTGTACTCTCTCTCTTCTGTTATCTCATCCAGTCTCATGGTTTAATTAACAATTACGTGCTGATGACTCACAAATGTATATCCTCATAGCAGAGCTTTTTACCTGAAATCCAAGCTTAAATCTTCCCCTGTTTATACCATATCCCCGGTTGGGATTTTAATAAGCATCTTGAACCTGACATGTCCCAGTCTGAGCCCTTGATCTTCTCCCCCCAAGAAACTCCTCCCGTCTTGCCATTTCAAGTAATGGTCGTTCTTCCCCTGCATTTGCTCAGGCCCAAACCCTTCCAATCATCCTTGACTTTTCTTTTTCTCTCACACATTCCCCAATCTGACCCAGTAGCAAATGCTATCAGTTCTGCCTCCAAAATACAATCATAGTCTGAGCAAGCCCCACTGCCACCATATGAGCCACTGACCCCATTCGGTCTGTTTCAAAGCAGCAGCCAGAGGGACCCTGGAAATTAGACCTTGCCACTCCTCTGGCTTCTGTCTCACTCAGAAGAGAAGACAATATCCTCATAATGACCTGCAAAGGCCCCATGGGATCTGCCCAGGCTGCGTCTATGACTTCCCATAGCTCTCTTCTTTTCTCATGTGGCACTAGCCACATAGCTTCCTTACTATTTGTTGAGGCGTGTTCCCCCCTCAGGCCTTCCCACCTGCTGTTTCCTCCCTCTAGAAGGCTGTCCCACTAGGAGTCACTCACCAGTTCCCTCCCTTCCTTCAGGCCTTTACTCAACAATGACACATCAGTAAGGTCTTCCCTTACTGAACAGGGCTGAATTGTGTCCCCTTCCCCAAGTTTATGTGTTGAACCCCCAGTACTATAGGATGTCACTGTATTTAGAGGAGGGTCTTTGAAGAGGTGATTAAGGCAAAAAGAGGTCATATGGGTGGCCCTAATCTAGTCAGACTGGTGTCCTCATAAGAAGAGATTAGGCATGCACAAAGGGAGGCCACTGAAGATAGAGGGAGCAGACGGCCACCTGCAACCCAGGAGGACAAGCCTTAGAAGGAACCAACCCTGCCTGTCCCTTGATTTCAGACTCTGGCCTCCAGAATTTGTGAGGCAACAAATTTCTGTTTTTCTGGCCACCCAGCCTATGGTATTTTGTCTGGGCAGCTGCAGCAGTCTAATGGACCACACCCTGTACAATTCCACATGCCCCACAGTGCTTTGTAAGCCTCTTCCCTGCTTCATTTTTTTATCTGTAGATTTTGTCATTTTAAATATACTATAGATTTTTCTTACTTAGCATGTTTATTTTGTGTGTTTACCATTAGGATATGGTAAATCCCCTAAAGCGGGGATGTTCGTTCACTTCACTGCCATCTTCCCTGCACCTAGCTAGCTCCTGCCACTAGGTGATGAGTATGTTGTCATTGTGCCCTCGACATTGGGGCTGTGAGAGTATTTGCCATGTCCAGGAGTGTGTGTGTGTCCAGACAGTGCATTACATGGCATAAGGAGTTCCACTTTCCAAAAGATGGCTTTTTAAAATGAACATTCAGGCTCATTCCTATAATCCTACCACTTTGGGAGGCTGAGGCAGGTAGATTGCTTGAGCTCAGGAATTCATGACCAGAGCGAGTTGCCATCTCTACTAAAAACAGAAAAATAGCCAGCTGTTGTTGCAGCCATCTGTAGTCCCAGCTATGTGGGAGGCTGAGGCAAGAGGATCGCTCAAACCCAGGAATTTGAAGTTGCTTTGAGCTATGAGGATGGCATGGCACTCTACCAGGGCAACAGAGTGAGACTCTATCTCTTAATTAATTAATTAAACATTCAAGTAGAAGATGGTTGTGGCCTGGTGGGGAGGATGAGGGTTTACAGTGGCTCTTTCAGAAAAGGCCCTGTGCTTACTTTCAGTGTTTGGTGATATCTGTGGCCAACCCAAATGTCATGGTGAAGGGTGCCAGTCACCAAACGCTGTTTCACACCTTCTGTGTGCTGGTCAACAGTGAGAATGAGTTGGCTGATACAGGAAGTAATGCAAGAACACCAAATGCATACTTCTGTTGTCTTCTAAAATGTAAAAGGGAACCAAGGTTCAATGGAGACCTACGATATGCCAAGAGTTTTTTTCTTTCTTTTTTTTTTTTTTTTAGACAGAGTCTCACTCTGTCACCCTGGGTAGAGTGCCATGCCATCATCATAGCTCACAGCAACCTCAAGCTCCTGGGTTGGAGCAATCCTCTTGCCTTAGCCTCCCAAGTAGTTGGGACTACAGATGCCCACCATAACACATGGCTAGTTTTTCTATTTTTAGTAGAGATGGGGGTCTCCCTCTTGCTCAGGCTGGTCTTGAACTCTTGAGCTCAAGCAATCCACCTGCCTTAGCCTCCCAGAGTGCTAGGATTATAGGCATGAGCCACCATGCCTGGCCTAGTTTTTTCAATGCTCTTCATCTTCCAAACAGTATGAGGTAGGTATTGATAGTCTCACTATGCAAATAATAAAACTGGGACTCATGAGCTAGCAAGTGTTGAGACCTAGCTTCAACCTGAGTCTGTTAAGCTGAGATGTGAACCTCCCTCCCACTACATAAATGTGGCTTATAGGAAGAGAAGAGTCCCTTAACTCTAGGAGACATGCGTATCTCAGGAAACTACAGTTGACCCTCCAACGACACTGGTTTGAAATGCATGGGTCCAATTATATGTGGATTTTTTTCAACAAATATATTGGAAAATTATTTGAAGATTTTCAGCAATTTGAAAAAACTTGCAGCTGAACTATAGCAAAAAAAAAATTAAGAAAAATTTAGGTATGCTATGAATGCATAAAATGTACATGGATTAGCTAGTCTATTTCATCACTACCTCCTGTGGTGTCCAGAAAACTGCTCCCAATGTCTTCCCTATACCCAAGAGGTGTTCTTTAGGCTGTTTAAGGTTTTTATATGACTGTACACATCTCTGCAGAGTTCTCCTGTGAGAATGGCCCCTGCGCGGGGCCTGAGGAATCTGGTCCTAACCTCTGTGGCTGCTAATGAGACATGGGTCAGTTACAGAGTGGGGGAACACATCTTGAGATCTGGAGCAGTCACCAAAGTGAGACTTTCTCTACTTCATAACTCTGACTGTTTATGCCTCTGCCCTCCATACATGGAGTCACATGTACATTCAGTTCATGCTATGAACCAGGACCACTGTCTGTGAAGCAGGAATAAGATCAACTTTCCACATGGGAGAATCCTTCAGTGGCGATCTGGCTTGTCCCCTGCTCCAGCGACCACCATTCTCACCCCCAATAAGGGGGATCCCATTCTTGCAGATGGTTTCTTGGCTCCCCCATACACACTTCCTAGAGTCTAATCATCCCACAGAGAAATTCTTTCTTATACCTGATTTAAGTTCCTCCAAGAAAATTCCAGTTCATTTTGTTCTCCTTGAAGATGGAAAATATTTTTCACAAAAGATTTAAATATATTCAGACAATATTACAAAATCAAGAAAGGAAAGTTTGTAAGATAATCACTTACAAATCTACCTGCCTATCTTAACTTCCAGGTCGCTTTAACCTCTTCCAAATTCTATCTTTTTTTTAAATAACATTTTATTTTATTTTTTTCTTTTTTGCAGTTTTTGGCTGGGGCTGGTTTGTACCCGCCACCTCCTATGTATGGGGCAGACGCCCTACTCCTTGAGCCACAGGCACCACCCCCAAATTCTATCTTATATGTATAAATATTTATAATAATCATAATCCTAGCCAGGCGCAGTGGCTCACGCCTGTAATCCCAGCACTTTGGGAGGCTGAGATGGGAGGACTGCTTGAGCTCAGGAGTTCAAGGCTTGTCTGAGCGAGAGTGAGACCCCGACTCATGGAAAAAAAATTGAAAAACCCAGCCAGGCACCGCGTCGAATGCCTGTAATCCCAGCGGCTTCAGAGTCTGAGGCAGCAGGATGCCCACATGCCGGAGTCTGAGGTTGCAGTGAGTTACGATGCCACTGCACTCTGCTCAGGGCAAAGGGTAGAACTCTGTCTCGACAAAAAACAACAAGGAAAAAAAATAATTATAATCTAACAGAGGCATCATTTAGTAGCATCACCTTCTCATTAAAACACTTCTTCACAAAGGGAACACTCCTACACTGCTGGTGGGAATGTAAACTAATATGTTCCTTTTGGAAAGTTATGACTAATCTTACGGGGTATCGGATTCCCTTTATTCTTTCTGGATCCAGAGTGCTGCAAGGTAACAAAAAAACACAGAGCCCATTGGCAATCTGCAATTCTGTAATGTATCAGCTCTCAGCAGACAGCTGAGGGAAAGAAGAGCGATAGGTGGGTACGTCCCTCTTTTCCTTTGCAGTGAATCTCTTGGTGGTTTCACCTCTTAATCCCTTCTCCAACTTTTCATTAGAGCTTCCCCACGTTTGCTCAGCCTCTGACTAACGGTTAATCCATTTGCTTGCTGTTTATCCCATTTTACACTCATGACCTTTCACTGCCGTCACAAGCCACTCCTCTGTTTTTGCAACTGTCTCTATGTCATTGTTTGAACCAGCTCTAATGCTGATTAACAATAAATATTTTGTATGTTTCTGCTTTATCTTGGTGAAACTGTATCTTCAGAAAGTCTCTGCATGCAAATGCATTTCTTGAAATATCTAATAGTCCTTTACAGTTCAAAATATTGATATAATTGCCTACTCCAACACGATACATTTTTTTCTTTTTCTTGTTTCAATTATCTTTATTCGGTAATTCTTAGTGGATTTTTAAATTTTTTATTATTTTATTGTGACAGGTTCATTGAGGGTACAAAGAATTAGATTATAGTGCTTGCATTTGGTAGCTAAAGTCCATCTCAGAAAATTTATTTATTATGTAAAGATACTCTCTACCTCTCAGATCTTACATGTTGAAATATTCCCCAGTCATGATCAAGAAAATAACACTGGTTCTTTTTTCCCATAAATAAAAATCATTTTAGGCTCCTACTCATTTTGATCAGCACAACAGGAAGTTAAATGATCTACAATTATTAATTAACTAAATTATTAATCTGCAATTAAATGTATAGTAAAATCTTTATGATAGTGAAGTATTATATTCTTAGAATACAGTGTCTACAGCATAATTCATAAATGTCTCATACTTAATGGTGACGAATAAGTTTTGATTCATCCCATAACTGCAAAAAGTACTTATAGGGACCCTTTAGCATTCCAGGAATGGAAAAATATTGAATGTAAAATGAGATATTTAGGCACATAATATATTCCCTTCACCTTCAGGATCTTAGAATTAATTGAAGGATACACATATCTGTTTATATTTGTATATATAAACACAAACATACATAATTGAAGAAATTGGCACAGATGTAGAAATACATAGACACATCTCTTGTTCTTTCTCTCTCTTATCTATTTGGTATTTAATATCTATCTACAATTATTATTTTTATTATTGAGACAGAGTCTCACTATGTCACTCTGGAGTGCTGTGGCATCATAGCTCAGGCAACCTCAAACTCTTTGGGTCCAGCAATGTTCTTGCCTCAGCCTCCCAAGTTGCTGGGAGTACAGGCACCTGCCACAATGCCTGGCTATTTTAGAGATGAGGTCTCACTTTACCTCAGGCTGGTCTTGAATTCCGGAGCTCACGCAATCCCCCGTCAACATGAAGGTGAGGAGTTTGGGGAATCTTCATGGGATGCACTAGAAGTGATACCTCAGGGGCATGAATAAAACTAAATTTTCAGGTACAAGGTAAGACCATATAGTGATAGCTTAGACAATGAATGCGTTACCCAATCCAAAGTTCTTTTCTTTGCTATTATTACTAATAAGAAAGGTCATGGGAACTATCTCATTCAACATAGAGCTGGGATAATGTAATTTCTCTGTCATGGTATCTGCATCAATTAAGTAGGAACCATCACCATAAAATATAATCTTAAGATACAGGCAAAGAAATATAAAAGTTATGGAAGAGTTAACACATCAGGATTGCTTTGTGGACTCTTCAAAAAGAACACCTGTTTCAGACAGGTCACTCTTGAGGGAATGAGATTGAATTTGAGATTATGGATTAAAAGAAAGACAAAATACATATTCAACAGAAGTTTCAAACTACCAGTTGCTTTTTAAGTAGTTTCTCTCCAGCATAACCTGTGAAAGGATTGCAGGAAATTTCAATTTTTTTTTCTTTTTTTGCAGTTTTTGGCTGGGGCTGGGTTTGAACCCGCCACCTCTGGCATATGGGGCCAGCGCCCTACTTCTTTGAGCCACAGGTGCTGCCCGCAGAGCTCAATTCTCTGCACAGATAAGCCCTGAGAATTGAAAGCAGAGGCTTAGATAGTTCTGCAGCCACAACAGTGCCATTCGCTATAACCAAAATACAGGAGGAATTCACATGTCTGTTGGTGTGGGACAGACATCAAGGCTGGAATACTATTCAGCCATGAAAAGACAGGATTAAGGCAGGATTTCTTGTGCATGCTACTACGTGAATGAAACTTGAGAACATTACGATCAATGAAGTAAGCCAGACCCAGAAGCTCAGAGGTTGTATCATTCCCCTTATAAGAAGTCCCAATCGTCATTAAAATCACAGAAACGGAAAGCACAATGGTGGTTTCTAGGGGCTGGGTGAAACCCTTGATTACCAGGCACAGACTTTCAATTTGGGTAGTAGATTAATGGCTTTGGAGATAAATGGTTTAGATGATCACACAATAATGAATATAATTAACACCACTGTAATTGATTTTTTTATTTTAAAATGTTTAAAATAGTAAACTTTGTCTTACTAGAATTTTATCACAATTTAAAAAAAATTTCCTTGCCCCAAATGCACAATAAACAATCCTGAGAATAGATTGCTTTTATTGTACCACGCCTTAAAAAAAAAGCCTGAGGCAAGGTAATCATTTCAGCCCATATCACTGTGTTGTTTATGCTCTAACCCTGCCTATCTCATTTGGGTTTTTCTGCTTTTCAGCAAACTATGACCTCTCTGGCCTTTATGCCCCACGAAATTCTAAATCACCAGCATCCACATACTTTTTGACCGATGTTTTTTTGTTTTAGCTCACAAAACTTTAAGTGTGACGCCTTACCAGGCCGGGTCTGCTGGGCTATGGTAAAATAAAATTAGAGAGAGATTTCACCTGTGCTATTGTGGGAAGGGCAAAGGGCTGCCTAATTATAACCGTGTGGTTGTCTAAGAGAAAACAATGAAACAAAATTTAACTCTCTAAGCTTCTCACCAGGCAGAAAATACATTACTGAAATAGGGAAGAGAGCACTGGCTGGCTTGGGTCCTGCGGTGGACCAATATTTCACATGACATGCTTGAGGACCCGCTGATTGCAACTCGGCCAATTGCATTAGGAGAGATTGGAAAGCCTCTTAACCACGTTCGTGGGGGAAAAAGCCTAGAGCAAGATATTTTTATTGCAAACTTTTCTTAGTCCCTGACAAGCTAAAAAGACAATAACTACCCATGAGTTAATGGCTAAATATCATTGTGTGCTCAGTGAAGAACAGATCGGAGCTTTTAGTGGACAGAGACCGTCACCGCTTCATCAGACTTCTACATTTTTTAATATAATCTGTGAAATAGACTGTTATTTTTTAAGCACACAGAATTCCAATATAATATTCCTTGTGTGTTGTGCTCATGTTTACCAGGGGTGCTAAAAAAATGTATACACATTTTAAGACAGTGGTTCTCAACCTTCCTAAATAGTTTCCCATGTTGTGGTCACTCCCAACCATAAAATGATTTTTGCTGCTACTTCATAACTATAATTTGGCTACTGTTATGAATCGTAATGTAAATATGTGATATGCAGGATGTATTTAGGCTAAGGTGACCAGATTTTAACATTGGTAAAGCGGGACACCATTGAGGGGGGCAGGGCCTGACAATAATGCAAACTTCGATAAGCTGTTCTCGATAATCAGTTCTCAACAATTATTTGTTGTTATTAAAGTTTAATGTTTTAAAATTAACAAAAATAATATAAAACGCATATCCTGGTGAAATAGCCACATGGCAGCTGAAAACCGTATATTCCCTTCCTGTTCTCCTGTGTTCCCTGGCTTGTCATGTATTCTTTCCAAAAATTGGGGCTTTTTAAAAATGTCACAGGACACAGGACAAATTGTTAAAAATCATGACTCTCCCGCCAAAAGCAGGACATCTGGTCACCTTACTCTAGCAAGGAGGGGGCTACTTGTTTGTTCCAGACAGTTTGGCTCCTTCTGAGCTAACTGTCCTTGCCTAGAAGCAAGGGAGGGAGCCAGTCTCCTTCTGATACCTTGCCCAGGAGAGGAGTAGGGAGTTTACATTAGCTTTCTCATTTTCAAATGAAGTTACATTAACCTCTTCATTCCCAAATAGAGTTACATTAACCTTTTCAGCAGCTGAAAACGTAAATTCCCTTCCCATTCTCCAACTGTTTCCTAGCTTGTCATGCATTCTTTCCAAAAATCGGGACTTTTTTGAAACACTGTGGGATGCAGGACAAATTATTAAAAATCAGGACTGTCCTGCCAAAAGCAAGACACCTTAATTTAGGCAACTTCTGTGAAAGGATCATTTGACCCCCAAACAGGTCACAACCCACAGGTTGAGAACCGCTGTTTTAAGAGATCTTGTTGGAAGGGAAATAAATCCTTCCCAAAAGATGTTCAAATGGCAGATAAAATAGACACACATAACATGTCTTGATAAACATGACCAGTAAAGGTAACTGAAGTTCCACTTTGAAAAGTAATACTTAGACAACTTCACTAAAAATATATATACATTCTTTTGGTGCCCTCTGTATTTTAATACACATTGATTTGCTTAATAATATTGCACCTTAAGACAGATTTTTAACATAGGACCTGATAAGTTGATAATGTACATTTGTTTCATTACTGCTTCAGACTCCAGGTGATAAAATTCCCATTACAATCAATAGTACAGCTCTGATTTAATGGCAATTACTAGAACGTAGTAAAGAGGGTTTGGTGGAAAATAAATTACCCCCAGGTGGAGATAGGAGTCATTGAAACTTCAAGCAAAAAATATTAAGCCCTAGAGAGCTTTAAACTTGTTTACATTTGACCTTCTCTCTTTTAAGTTTGTATTCATAATGGGTGTGGCAGTGGCAATCTGAGTGGCATTTCATGATTCTATCCCCTGACCAAATGTCCACTCAGAGAAGGAGCATGTTAAGAGGCTACCAGGAAATGTGAGAAAGCACAGGGAATATCAGCCTTCCAAATTTCAGCTCACAGCAACCTCCAACTCCTGGGCTCAATGGAGTCTCCTGCCTCTACCTCCCAAGTAGCTGGGACCACAGGCACCTGCCACAACGCCTGGCTATTTTTTTGGTTGCAGCTGTCATTGTTGTTTGGCGGGCCCAGGCTTGATTCAAACCCACCACCTTAGGTGTATGTGGCTGGCGCCTTAGCCACTTGAGCCACAGGCACCTAGCCCCAAATTTGTTAAAGTCTTTGTTACTGGGATATGTAGATACATGTAATAATAATAATAATAATAATAAAAACCCTCCATCCCTTCTGCCATTTGTATCAGTCACCAATGCTTGCTGCTATAACAAATAGCACCAAGAATCTCTTTGTCTCCATACGGTCAGATCTTTTTTGCTCACACAAGTTCCACTGTGGCAGTTGTTGTCAGGAAGCTCCCTTCTCACCAATGACGTAGGGAGGCAAGATTTTTCCCTTTTTGGAAAATAGGGTCTCCAACGTAGCTGCAAAGGAGAAAGAGAGTGTGGAGAAGTCTTTCCAACTCTCTTCATACAGGTGGAATGTTTAGAGACACCTGTTCTAAAGATGGCACACTCTCACCCATCCAAATTTCATCAGCTATTATGATCTCATCATCCCAAGTAAACTGCTAGGAAGGCTAGGGAGTGTATTGTCACCTGTGAGGAACTCTCCTTGGGAGGCTATGCACTGAAGCATTTGGGGATCACAGTTGAGTATCTCTGTTGCCTGTGTCTATCTCAGATGTGCCCACCACCCAAGCTTTGCATATGCCTCACAGGGGAGCTTGGTTCCTGGGAATGATATAGAAAATGCTTCATTTATCGGTAAACACAGTTGCAAGTCTGTGGCATTGTGGCATCAGTTAGGACGCTTGTTTTTTTTTTTTTTTAAACTTAGTGATACTGTCTTAGGTAGAAATTAAAATTTACTGTTATTGAAAAGAAATGTCTGATAGGAACCAAGGAAATATTTCTGTGCCCTAGAATAACTGGAGACTGAGGATCATTGCTGCCCTCCTCCTCCTCCTCCTTCTTCCCCACCCTTGGCCTTTTCTCTCTCCATCATTCTTTCTTCAGATCAAACTCCTGACTCTATTCAGGCTACATGAGGAAATTTACTCTGGAGAGAAGACCTTGGAATTTGAAACTCTCAGTTTAAACAACCGCAGACCGCAGATGGCATTCCCTTTTTGCACCTTATAAAGAAAACGCCTGTTACCCTCAGTGAAGACCTGAAGTCTACACTTGGACAACAAGGGAATCCAAATCGTATTAGTCATGAATTCACAGAAGAATAATGGAAGGCATATTTCTAGAAAAGTGCAGCATTGCAGATAATTGTAGGATTGTCCATTCTACGTTGTCTGCAAAGATTGGACAGGATTTGAGTGGTGATGGTTCATGCTTTCTCTGCACAAATTGCAGTGAGGGATTATTTTCACCCGATGAGTTTGCAAAGTCATCCTATAACAAGTGCTGCCTTCTTTGCTGAGTAGCACTACTGTCACCTGTGAGGTGCTCTCCCTGGGAAGCTATGCACTGATGCCAGCACCTAGTACACCCTTCAGAACCATTCTGGAACTCTTTTTCAGGAATGACCTTGAGAGCTGGTGTCATATGATGTCTGACGATTAAGTTCACCATCTTCTCCCAGAAAAATTGCTGGATAAAAGACCCAAGAAGCATACTTCCAAGGTGACAGCTCTGATGGCCATTTCAGGAAAAGAGTTCCGAAATTAAAGGCTGGACTAGGCTCTGGTGTTGGTGCATACTTTCCCAAGGGGAGTACTTCAAAGGTGACATTCTGGTGATATTCAGCAATAAAGTGTGTAGAACTTTTTCTAGAAGGAGTTCATGAATCTAATTGTCCAAATTTGTACTACAGCCCATGTAGGGTAAATTTTTCCTAGAATACCCAGCACTGCCCAGTGACAATTGCCTGTGTGTTCGAGTCATTTACGATAACAATCAAATGATGTATTCAGGTTTTGTCATTTCACACTAACTAAATACCTTTGTTCAATGTCATAAACATTCTTGGACCTATCTCTGTGGACACCTACAGGTGGCTGAAAGTGAATGCAGATTCCAACAAGCCAAACTCATCATTGTCTTTGGTGCCAAAACGTTTGTGGACGGACCTTCTACTGTGATTTTGCCAACCCTATAAACACCAGATCTTCTTTGGATCATCTTCAAAATGATCCAAATGTCAGGAGGTAAGTTTCTTTTCTTTTCTTTTTTTTTGAGACAGAACCTCAGGCTGTCCCCCTGGGTAGAGTGCTCTGACATCACAGCTCACAGCAACCTCCAACTCTTGGGCTCAAGTGAGTCTTCTGCCTCTGCTTCCCAAGTAAATGGGACCACAGGTGCCCGCCACAACGCCTGGGTATTTTTTGGTTGCAGCCATCATTGTTGTTTGGCGGCCCGGGCTGGATTTGAACCTGCCACCTTAGGTGTATGTGGCTGGTGCCTTAGCCACTTGAGCCACAGGCGCCGAGCCAGGAGGTAAGTTTCATTTAAAGTTCCAATCGGAATTGATTGTTGCTGGTACAGTGGTGACCACAGCCGCCTTCCACCAGTAATTGATTGATATTGGCGTCCTTGCAGGGTGTCATTAAAACAGGTCAGAGGAGAAGAGCTCTACCATCAATTATCAGAACTACACTGGGCACAGATAATATTTCATGATGTAATTCTGTTAAAAATATAGACAGTCATTAATGGAGGCACATATTTTGAGAAATAATCCAATGTCGTTTCTCCTGACTTTTGACATCAGGGATACATGGAAGATAAAAATTAATTACTTCATAAGTTATGCTATTTTTGGCCTGTAAACTTTTTTGTATGATCTTCTGTTTATGAATTTGCTTAATTACCTAACAAAGATGACTTCATTAAAAATGTACTATGTTTTGTCTTTTGAACGGCTAAAGGAAGACACGGGTCACCGACTTATATTTACATTAAATATATTTACATCAAAGCAAATATGCTGAATCTTGATGTGTGGAAATTGTGGTTCAGCATAATTTAAATTCAGAAGCCCTGAAGGCTCAGGACCATTTGCCTTCACCAATACATGATCCCAAGCATAGGATGTCCAGTGTCACTCAGAGAAGACCCAATACCACAAAAGAGATGTGAGCTAATAGCTGAACATTTTCTAAGCTTTGAACATATTGGTAAGTAGACGCCTGGCTGGGTAAACCATGCACAGCTTGGTATTCCATTTCATACAGGTAGGAGACCTGTAGTCCCAGCTACTTGGGAGGCTGAGGCAAGAGAATCGCTTAAGCTCGAGAGTTCAATGTTGCTGTGAGCTGTGATGCCACGGTGCTCTACTGTAGGTGACATAATGAGACACTGTCTCAGAAAAAAAAAAAAAAAAAGAAGGAGGGAGGGGAAACAGTGATAACTCATGACAGGAAGAGTGTGTCTGTGGTTTTTGAAGTGCTGTCCATGGGCCTGAACCTTTGGCATCTTCTGGGAACTTGCTGAAAATGTTTTGACTTTATTCCATATCCCAAAGGTGCAACCTAGGTCCCAATGACTTAGTGAACTCTTCCAGTGATGTGGATGTATGCTGGAGATTGAGAAAGTTTTGTATTAGAGGGACTGGGGAGAGAGGGAGATAGACAGAGATATGGAGAGAGGGAGAGTGGCAATAGGTCTTTTTTTTTTCTTTTTGCAGTTTTTGGCGAGGGCTGGGTTTGAACCCGCCAGATCTGGCATATGGGGCTGGTGCTCTACTCCTCTGAGCCACAGGCGCCGCCTGGCAATAGATCTTTTAATTGAAGTGATAATTTTATTTTTATACAATGAAATGTTTTATATGATTGGGTTTAAGTATGTCAGCTTGACATTAATTTTTAATGTGCTTCATCTGCTTTTTCTTGTTCCACAATCTTTAGAGTTTGAGTATACTTTTAGCATCCCATTTTCATTTTTTTTTTTTTTTTAGCTATTTCTGTTTATTATTTCAGCGTTAACATCAGAGATTGGCAGGGCATGGTGGTTCATGCCTGTAATCTCAGCACTATGGGAGGCCAAGGTGGGAGGATCCCTTGAGCTCAGAAGTTTGAGACCAGCCAGAGAAAACTAAGACCCCATCCCTACCCAAAATAGAAAAACTTAGCTAGTGTTTCAAAGCTAAGTTTGGTGGTGGCTGCAGTCCCAGCTACTTAGGAGGCTAAGGCAGGAGGATCACTTGAGCCCAAGAGTTTGAGGTCGTTATGAGCTGTGACCTCTACTCAGGGTGACAGAGTAAGACTCCATCTCAAAATCAAAACAACAAACAAGCAAAAATATCAGGGATTAAAATATCCACATGAGATTGTGAATTAACTTTCAAAAAATACTGTGCCATTTAATGCACAGGATAAGAAGCCAAAAAGGATAGAAACTCCTTCATACCCTTCAAATCATTGTTGGTGCTTTGGTTGAAATCAACTTCTATAAATATCACAAACCCTGCTGTATATATTTGGTTTAGCTGTGTTTTTTTTTTTTCTTTTTTCTTTTTGCAGTTTTTGGCCAGGGCTGGGTTTGAACCCACTACCTCTGGCATATGGGGCAAGCGCCCTACTCCTTTGAGCCACAGGTGTCTCCCGGTATAGTTGTGGTTTTCAGGAAAGTCTGTGCTTGTTTTAAATGTGTGTCTGTCCATCTGCACCTCTGCTGATTCTCATGTCAAGCTGCAAAACCTTGTACGTCAATCAGCCATCTTTTCCCTTAGCTGGACAACTTCCTCCAGCTGGGTCAGCAGACAAATTCCTCATCTATCTGAACATACTCCTGTCTCACTTTATTAATGAATGCAATTCCTCTATCCAATTCTAGCTTTTTTTTTTTGAGACGGAGCCTCAAGCTCTCCCCCTGGGTAGAGTGCCATGGCATCACAGCTCATAGCAACCTCCAACTCCTGGGCTCAAGCGAGTCTCCTGCCTCCGCCTCCCAAGTAGCTGGGACCACAGGCGCCCGCCACAATGCCCGGCCATTTTTTGGTTGCAGCATCATTGTTGTCTGGCAGGCCTGGGCTGGGGATTCGAACCTGCCACCTTAGGTATACGTGGCTGGCGCCTTAGCTGATTGAGCCACAGGCACCGAGCCAACATGTAGAATTCTTAAAGGAGCACCCGAAATGCAGGGAGCCCTTGGTGAATGTTTACTGGTAATATTCCTCATCCCAAAGCCTCTGACCAGCTACCCATATCATTGCCTCTTTCTATTCTTCATCTTTACTGATTACAAATATAATAGGCATTTAGTTCATTCATCTATTAAACTTTTTAATAGAAAAGTTAATTATTTCAATTTACGATAACTGTAGAAACAACCAATAAAAAATCAATAAATATATGTAAGAGGTTTATTATAGAAGTTGACTCACATGATACATGATCACGGAGGTGAAGTCCCACAATCTGCCATCTGTAAGCTGGACAGCAGATAAGCCAGTCATGTTACTCAGTCTGGGTCCAAAGGCCTAGGAATTGAGGGGCTGATGGTGTAAGTTCTAGTCCAAAGGCCCAAGAACCAGAGGTGTCAACACGGGGCTGGAGAAAACGGATGTCGCATTCAAAGCAGAGAGAGCAGATTTGTCCTTCCTCCACCTTATTTTTCTACTCAAGCCCTCAATGGGTGTAGTCATCTTCTTAGTCTACCAATGCAAATGCTCAACACTCCCAGGAATACCTTCCCAGACACACACCAAATGATGTTTCACTAGCTATCTGAGCATCCCTTACACCAGTCAAGTTGATGTCAAATTAACCATCACAAACATGATGAAAATAATATTAAATAGTAGCCGTTAATATTTGTTTAGTGTTTTCCACGTGCCGGGCTCTACACTCAGCTGTTCACACACATGATCTCATTTAACCTTCATAATTAATGGATTCCGAACGCAAGATATAGACTAGACCTGGGGCAGGAGTAAAGTTTTCAGAGCCTAAAATAAGAGCAATGGAAAGTATTTTTTAAAAGATATTTCCATTTAAAAGAATGTTTCCTGGGGCAGCACCTGTGGCTCAGTGGGTAGGGCTCCGGCACCATATACCGAGTATGGTTGATTTGAACCCAGCCCCAGCCAAACTGCAACAAAAAATAGCCAGGCATTGTGGCGGGCGCCTGTAGTCCCAGCTACTCGGGAAGCTGAGGCAAGAGAATTGCCTAAGCCTAAGAGCTGGAGGTTGCTGTGAGTTGTGATGCCACAGCACTCTACCAAGGGCAATAAAGTGAGACTGTCTCGGCTCGGCGCCTGTGGCTCAAGCGGCTAAGGTGCCAGCCACATACACCCAAGGTGGCGGGTTCAAATCCCCAGCCCGGGCCCGCCAAACAACAATGATGGCTGCAACCAAAAAAAAAAAAAAATGGCCAGGCGTTGTGGCGGGTGCCTGTGGTCCCAGCTACTTGGGAGGATGAGGCAGGAGACTAGCTTGAGCCCAGGAGTTGGAGGTTGCTATGAGCTGTGATGCCATGGCACTCTACCCAGGGGGATAGCTTGAGGCTCTGTCTCAAAAAAAAAAAAAAAAAAAAAGTGAGACTCTGTCTCTAAAAAAAGAAGTTTTCCTTACCACTTTTGGGGGTTAAATACTCTTTCTTTAATAATGATGGTAGATGTCAATTTCTTTTTTGAAATATTCTTTTTTTTTTTGAGGCAGAGCCTCAAGCTGTCACCCTGGGTAGAATGCCGTGGCATCTCAGTTCACAGCAACTTCCAACTCCTGGGCTCAAGCAAGTCTCTTGCCTCAGCCTCCCAAGTAGCTGGGACCACAGGCGCCCTCCACAAGGCCTGGCTATTTTTTTTTGGTTGCAGCCATCATTGTTGTTTGGCGGGCCGGGTTGGATTCAAACTCGCTACCTTAGGTGTATGTGGCTGGCGCCTTAGCCACTTGAGCCACAGGCGCTAAGCTGAAAATATTCTTACTCAGAAAAAGAAAATGTCGTCAACCCCGTGTTAGTCACTAGACTTTGTTTGGTTCCGGCCCATGACTTGTAAAAGTTCGATTTTTAGCTGTCTGTGAGTCCTATTTCTTCTTATCACAGCTCTGTGGGGTAGTCATTATTTTGGTCACACTGATAAGAAGCCAAGGCTCAGAGAAGTCACATGCCTTGCCCAGGGTCACACAGCTGAGAAAAGGCAGGCCCCTGGGTCTTAACTCTTATGGTTTTCATAATAATGTTTATCGAGCACCTACTACATACGGAACACATTTCTCTTTTCATTCCCTCGGCTGCCCAGTGAGTCCCCATTTCTCAGCATAATGGGATTTGGGAAGGTTAAGTATTTGCTACAGTACGAAAATATGAGAGCAGAACTGGAGCACAGAGAGCTCTCGGATCCCAACTGCTGTTCTCTGTGCCTGATATCCTGACAAGGATAGGTTATCAGAGACAGTGAGAGACGTGCTCTGGCCTCAGGGTTCACAGTCTCAGCAAGGAGACCCTCAAACACTCATCCCCAGGCCAGTCAGCTCCACCCTGAGGAGGTCTGAGGCATTTTGAGAGCACTGAGAGAGGAGACATCGCTAACATTTCTGACAACGTTGGAATATCTCGCTGTACCATTTTTAAAAAATCCCGCATGAAACGCTGGGTTTCATGGCTGCTTTTTATGAAGTCTGGGCAGAAAAATCTTTCCATTGATACCATATTTTTTGTGTTATGTGATGAGTCTCTTTGGTGAGGATTTTCTGGGAACTTGTAGGCTAACACATTTTATTTTTAAAACCAAAAAGGATTTTTAATAACAAAAAGGCCACACTAAATCCTGCCGCTTCTCTTGTATGCTAAGGTGACAAAACATTTCTTCTTGTGTCTTTAACTGTGACAGTTTGGAACTTTGGCAAAAGACTAAAAATAACTTAGCTTGATTTTTCAGCTGATCTCACCTCCCTCTGCACTCAGATTTTTATCTAATAGTACATAAATAAAATAGGTGGGAATGCAATAGCAAATAAAAACTATACCAGAGAGAGAGAGAGAGAGAGAGAAAAGATAAAAAGGGGGGGGGGAAGCCAAACAAAAGGAAGAGAAAAAAAAAAAAGGCAGAATGTCACTTTAATTCCCTACACAGGTAACAGGTGAACTATTTTTAAGCCAAATTCTTGCCCTCCACTGCCCAGTGGAGGCTGAGTCAGACACGCTGAGCACAGGGAACTCTCGCTGACATCAGCACACATTTGGCGAGTAGGATATTAAAGCTGCAGTCAGACATGCAGCCCTTGCACTTTACCTTTGAGGGTTAAAGTTTCACCTTGTTTTCAAAAATGTGCGTAGCCTGCTGGCTTTCAACATAGGGTATTGGGAATTGCCAGGTTCTAACCTTTGGGGAGAGATATGTGTCCTGGCCTAACAGAGCACATGTGCCTTCAATTTATAGACGTCTTTGAATCTTGTTCATTCAAAGTGAATGATTCTTGGACCTAAGATACAGTCTAGGCTTGCATTGTCCTATAGATCTATTTTGTTCTTAATCCATTTCCTAGGGGTCCATTCACTCTTTTAAAAATATTTATTGAGGGCTTGCTGTGAGTGAGGTCCAGATGCATGGAAAAGCAACCGCAGACATGCCTGGTACAAGCGGGCATGAAACGCAGAGTCATATGTTAATCAAATCAGTGACATTAGTGAGCATGTAATACAGAGTAGGGATATAGATTCAGGAGAGAAATAAGGTCCTTTAAGAGTGAATAATAAACTCAGCACCTGTAGTTCAAGTGGCTAGGGCACCAGCCACATACACCACATACATCGGAGCTAGAGGGTTCGTCAAACAGTAATGACAATTGCAACAAACAAGTAGCCAGGCCTTGTGGTGGGCACCTGTAGTCTAGCTACTCAGGAGGCTGAGGCAAGAGAATTGCTAAGCCCAAGAGCTGGAGGCTGCTGTGAGCTGTGATGTCACTGCACTCTATCCAGGGCAACAGCTTGAGACTCTGTCTCAAAAAAAAGAAAAAAAAGTGAATAATAAAGGAATCTGCCTGAGACGGAGGACTCAAGAGTGAGGAGGATGAGGAAGCGATTTCTAGGCACAGGCTGGGCTGCAGGAAGGACTGAGCCAGGCAGGGCCTTGAAGGCCGACATAAGGATTTGAGCCTTGTCCTAAGAAAGACAGGAGCCTTTGGAGGGTCCTCAGCAGGGGATGATGGGATTAGACATGACTTGTGGAAAGATGGCCAAACAGCAGTCTAGAGAACAGAAGGCATGGAGGAGGCTGTGGGAACAAAATGCAGAAAGACTAATTAGAAGACTGCTGTGACTGACCATGCCAAATTCTGGCGAGAAGGCAGAGCGACAGAAACTCTCATCCACTGCTGGTAGGGATGCAAAATGGTACACACCACTTTGGAAGAAGCTCCCCATTTCCTTATACAGCTAAACACGCTCTTCCCGTGTGATCCAGCAGGGGGCTCCATGGAATCCACCTGATGGCGGTGAATACATACATCTACACCAAAACCTATATAGTGGTGGAGCCCATGTTCAGTGGGTAGGGCACTGGCCACATACACCGAGGCTGGCTACTTCAAACCCAGCCTGGGCCAGCTAAAATAACAATGACAACTACAACAAAAAGATAGCCGGGCATTTTGGTGGGAATCTGCAATCCTGCTACTTGGGAGGCTGAGGCAAGAGAATCGCTTAAACCCAAGAGTTTGATGTTGCTGTGAGCTATGATGTCACAGCACTCTACCCAGGGCGACGACTTGCAATTCTGTCTCAAAAAAAAAAAAAACCAGTACAGATATTTATACCAGCCATATCCATAATTGCCCAAATTTGGAAGTAATCAAGACGCCCTTCAGAAGGTGGATGGATAAGCTGTCATACACCCGGACAATGGAATATTATTCACTGCTATA